>KL256926.1:18650-32081 GCA_000699545.1 Podiceps cristatus
TATTCTGACTCAGTTTTTTACCTTTGGTAAGACTTACATTTCATCAACTAGAATAATATTCTTTTTCACTTTAAACTAAAAAGGTGGATAAGGGAAATAATAGAAGACAAAATATCTTTCAAATCCTCCTGCATTTTATATGTGAAGTATATATATAGCAAGTTATGAAAAAGTCTGAAGTTCCTGCTGGCAAATTATATCATACGTTATACACATTCTGCATCTCCTTGTTTAAATTATAGGGGAAAAACATATGATCTAGTTAGCAAGATTACATTTTAGCTTTAAAAAATCCACAAATTTATAAAATATGACTTCCTTTACATCAGGCAGATATAAAACATTGGAGTCACTATAGTGTAGCTACACTCCAGAAATAGGCAGAAAAGTAGACAGAAAAAGAGGACACAGTAAATAAGAAAAGCTGAATTCAACATCACATGGGAAAAGTAAGTGATATAACAAGAAAGTTAAGTCTTAAAAAAGTGGATATTAAATATATATATATATAAAAGCCTGTGTCATCCACAGATTAAAAGGCACACATCAGATATAGCTCTAAGTATCCAAATGGCTTCAGTGCTTTTTGACCACCATATTTTGGGGAGGGTCACTGGAACAAAATGAGAGGTTTTGCACATTGGTTTGAAGTGCCCAGGGCCTGCCTCACCTGAATCCCACCACCCTGAAATGGCTCCAGGGCTGGGCAATGCTACACCTTCATGGTTGGAGTCTCCAATACAGCATATTTCTGTCCTGTCTTGACACACATTTCTGAGATGCTTTGTTGGTGCTACTTGGTAAAGGATGGGTTATTTTTTTGATATTTTAAGCATCAGGGGTATTGAACACTGAACAGCAGTCAGTATTAAGAATTAAATAAACATAGCAACATATATAGTTGCTGTTTTTAAACAAATATAGTCAAGTATTTTCTTGTTAGCGTATTGACAGACATCACTCCACAAATGCCTATCTTCGGTGTACTTACTTTTCCAAGTACAAACAAACCTCCATTCAAATGGATCTGAGCTCATGAATTGTAATATTGAAATGAATTGTAAGATTGAAAGAATATGAAGCCTTCCATGAAAATATGTAATACATAATCGGATCTGCCATACTCCTGGGAACACGTGTAGCATGAAGTGAGTTTCAGTGACTGTCAAAAAAACAGGCAAACAGGTAGTACCTATAAACACCAAATGGCACACATTGCTAAAGTATGTAAGTGTGGAATAGTTCCACTGCTTCTTTTTTTTCTTGTTACAGACCAGAAAAAGTAAGATGGTCCCTCCAAGTTCCCATTTGTCCTGACTTCTCACTTCTCTACTGTAAGCGTGGAATCAGTTTACAAACAGCTACAGAAATTAGGCCCACTGAGGTCAGTAGGAACAGTATTCTGGGCATGCCCTGGTCTTATCCAAAGCACATAGAAAAACAAACAGAAAAATAAGTTTGTTTATTCATGTATATACTGGTAATGAACAGCCCATATATACACGCAGAACATATAAGTGGACAATAAAAACTTTGGCATCATTTTAGATTATTATTAGAGGAGCCCGACAGTTGAATGGAATGAGAAAGCATTTTGTCTAATGCCTTCATGTCCTCAGTGTTAAACAAAGGACTTGGTCTGATGCAACACTCAAATGAAATAGTTGAAACTAGTTTTAGTAGTCCTTAGGGAGTTTTCGTAAACTCTTTTTTTTTTTTTTTTTATAAGTCTGCAAAGTAGGTATTTCTTAGATTCAATTATTCTGTCATTACTTTTTGCAGAAAGAGACTTAAACAAGCTTAGTTTTCCTCCCACCGCCACGTCTACTAGCTGCTGAGATGAGTGGAGCAGATTCAATACATGAGCAACAATGGGATTGGTTCAATGAATGCATACACTGAGTTAGGAGCCTGGGAAGCAGAATATATAACTCCACTAATGTGTATTAGTTGAAAAATTATGTGGTAGGGAGTAATACAAGTACAAATGCTCTGCCATAAATGAGATGTTCTGTTAATTTAATTTCAAGGCTCTTGCAGAAAATGAATACTGCCCACTCCTTTTGGCATACTTTGTAGTGGAAATACCATAACTGAGAATCCTGCTCTTGTTGGGGCAGACTATTTTGCTTGCAGCACATAAGTCTAAAATATCTATATCAGCCAGTTTTTTATTCAGCAGGGGAAAAAAATGACACTTTGGTGCCAGCAAGCTTATTAAACTATGTACTTTTCATCTACATATAAGGAGACACCTTCTTACAACTGTGAATTTTGGGCTGAAGGCATTAGTTCTCAGTCTGAACTTACACTTCATGAACACTAAAAGTCATCCCAACAAAGCGTATTCATGGTCTGACAGATCCCAGGGCTGTATTGCAGCTCTGTGACTTCGAATAACTCAGCTCAGAGGCAGGTTAAGAGAAGGAGCTCCAACGCAGAACACAGGTATAAAATCCCCGATAAACCTTAACTTTGTAGAGATACAACACAACACTGTTAGTTCAAGGCTATGTCCTTCCCATCACACCTGGATGGACAAAGCTTCTGGTTCCAAGTCTGTAGTACAAAGATAACAGAAGAGGGTTTTAACAAGAGAAAGTCTGTCAATGGGCATTCATAGATGCTTTGCTAACAGTAAAAGAGGAGCCACAGAGTTACTTATGAGACTGATAAACCTTTCTCCAATAACTTATTTGTCTGATTAAGGGCTGCAGGACTGGAAATTTCTTGCAAGAAATGCATTTCATGGTGGCTCCATGCATTTCGTGGTGGTCCAACACATGGCTCCAATTGTAAGCCCTAGTAAAACTGCACAGAGAGTGCAGGGTCCAGACTGGGGCTCCCAGTGGAGGACAAGCCCTGATGTACAGTAATAAGACCAGTGGAGGGTTCCCATGATGGACAGGGCTAGAGCACAGGATGTATGAAGGAAGAAGGGGCTGCTGGGATGGTTTAGCCTAGGGAAGAGAAGGGGAAGGGGAGACCTCACTGCTTTCTGACCCTTGTTGAAGGTGAAGGGACAGTAAGCAATAAGCACATTTCTGAACACAGGAAATTCCAGTTTGGCATTAAGAACACTTTTTCACAATGAAAGAACACTTTTTCACAATGACAGTGAACAAAAAATGGGATGTGGCTCAGAGAGGCTCTGGGGGTATTTATTCATAGAGATTTTCCACCCTGAACTGGACGTGGTTGGAGATAGCCAGTACAGCTTCATCAAGTCCTGCCTGACCAACCTTGTGGCTTTCTGTGATGAAGCAACTAAATCAGTGGACAAGGGAAGAGCTACTGATGTCATCTGTTGACTTCTGTAAGGCCTTTGACACAGTCACCCAAAACATCCTTCCCTTGAAATTAAAGAGCCATGGATCTGATGGGTGGGCTGTTCGATGGGTGAGGAATTGGCTAGATGGTTGCATCCAGAGGGCGGTGATCAATGGCTCAATGTCCAGATGGAGATCAGTGATGAGTGGTGTCCCTCAGGGTCTGTATTGGGACCAGTATTCTTTAACATCTTTATCAGTGACACAGGCACTGGGATCAAGTGCACCCTCAGCAAGTTTGCGGACGACACCAAGCTGAGTGGTGCGATGGACACACCTGAGAGATGGGATGCCATCCAGAGGGACCTGGATAGGCTCAAGAGGTGGGCCTCGGTGAACCTCATGAGGTTAAATAAGGACAAATGCAAGATCCTGCACCTGGGTCAAAGCAACCCCCAATATTGATACAGGCTGGGGGATGAAGGGATCGAGAGCAGGGGGCGTGGTTGAGGAGAAGTTGGACATGGGCTGTCAATATGCACTGGCAGCCCAGACATCCAACCACATCCCGGGCTGCATCCCCAGCAGCGTGGGCAGCAGGTCAAGGGAGGGGGTTCTGCCCCTCTGCTCTGCTCTGGTGAGACCCCACCTGCAGTGCTGCCTCCTGCTCTGGGGCCTCAGCACGGGAGAGACACGGAGCTGCTGGACCAGGTCCAGAGGAGGGACATGAAGATGACCCGAGGGCTGGAGCAGCCCTGCTGTGAGGACAGGCTGAGAGAGTTGGGGCTGTTCAGCCTGGAGAAGAGAAGGGTCCCGGAGCCTGGAGAAGAGAAGGCTCCAGGGACATCTCATTGTGGCCTTCCAGTATTTAAAGGAGGCCTATAAGAAAGATGGGGAAAAACATTTTAGCAGGGCCTGTAGTGACAGGAGAAGGGGGAACAGTTTTAAACTGAAAGAGGGGAGATACGGGCTAGATAGAAGGAAGAAATTCTTTACAATGCAAGTTGTGAAACACTGGAACAGGTTGCCCAGAGAGGTGGTAGAAGCCCCATCCCTGGAAACATTCAAGGCCAGGCTGGATGGGGCTCTGAGCAATCTGATCTGGTTGAAGATGATCCTACTTATTGCAGGGGGGTTGGACTAGATGACATTTCCAGGTTCCTTCCATCCCAAACTATTCTATGATTCTATGGTTCTGAGCAACCTGTTCTCATTAGCCCTTCTTTGAGCCAGGCATAGGACTAGATAACACCCAAGGTCTTTTTATATCCTAAAAAGTTGATATCACTTTGTGATTCTATGATTCTTAGCAAGGACTGTGGTTTTATTACACTTTTTCCCGCTTCTGAGCCTGTCCCGTTCATGAAGTCAGTACTGCAATGCTGCCCTCACGTATTATTTAAGTCTGGTCAGGATATTCAAATATTTTGCCTACCTGCTCTTGTGAAGAGGTTTACTAAGGAGCCGCATATATAAAAAGCAGTGAGTATGATTCCAAGTTCCACACTCAAATTCATTTGATATGCTCCCTCAAAAGAGTAAAAAAAAAAAAAAAAACAACCAAACCAAACCAAAAACCCAACAGCAGACTGATATTATGGCTGGCAACAAGTCTTATTTTTATGGGTATCACAATAAAGTATATTAGCTACGAATGCCCAGTGTACATGGACAGCCCAGTAATGTTTGCCTGCCCAGAACAGTTCAGAAGTCCTATAGGACTGCATCTGAGGGTTGATTTTTGTCTTCATATACAATAGAGAATATTTTATTCTAATTTTTTTTGCTGGATGATTCTTGCTACATTATTTGAGAGGGTCTTCTAGCTACTCTACTATCATCTAGACTCCTTCTGTAGAGTTACATGTAAAACATCTCCTACACCAAGACTAAATCAGGTTTATAGCCCCAGGATATAGAAAATATCTCCTCATTTGACTGTAACTCTTACCAAGTTATTTGGATAACTTACAGCTCTTACTTTCATAGAAATTAAAGTCAGAATGGACTACTAGGCTATGTTTCCTAACTTCCTTGGTCTGCTGCTGCTGTAAAGCCTCATATAAGAGTGGTGTACTGTAAATGCTGATGTGAATTTAGTATATTATAAATTTATTTGAAGCATAATTATTATTTAGAACAGTTCAGAATTTTCCCCACTTAGGCACAGAGGGACCCAGCTGCCGATATGCAAGGAAATGAGTTGGGGGATAGCCATCTGTCAAACTTCTGATTGCATCTTCCAGGAGGACTTCATCAGCAGGGTATTAATTCAACAATAAAATAATGAAACAAGCTTCCTTCAGGAACATGAAAGACATGAATTTGAGAGGGAACAACCAGCATAGATCTATCAGAGACAATTTCTGCCTCACCAAGCTGATTGCTTTCTGTGATGAGATGGCTGGTGCTGTGGACAAGGGATCTCATATACCTTGGCTTTAGCAAGGCCACATGGTTTGTAGCAGTATCCTTGTAACCAAATTGGCAAGATATAGCCTAATAAATTAATGATAAATTGGGTGGAAAAATAGACCGGACTTTTGGGCTCAAAGAGCTGTGACCAGTATCTAGTGGCATCCAGCAAGGGACTAGAGGCAAAACTGTAAAATGTTTATAGAAACAAGGTAAATTGTAGGACAGAATGAACTCTTAGCATATATTTGACCCTATTTGACCCTCTGCCTTACGGAAAACCCATTCTCTGGTGATGAACCCACACAGGGATGTTAGAAGCCAAGAACCAAAGAAAATTTGTATGGAACTATACAGAAAATGTCAAAAAGTCTGACAAAATACATACTTTACATGTTTCTGGAAGCAGTGTTTTGGGAAGAAAAACATTTACAGTCATTCAAATCCTAGCCAGTCTTCTAAAGCCTCCTATAAACCACAGTCCTTTTTGAGAATGTAGCCTTTGAGAATTTCAATTCTGTATAGGAACTTGGAGATCTTTTTGCGCTGTTTTGTTTAACATATATTATTGACATGTTTTGGGAGTAGATGATAGAAACAGGTGAATGCAACAAACTTCATCTTACATGCAACCTATTTATCATACTTAAAACACAATATGTTGCTCATAGAATTTGAAGTTTCTAGCCAAAAATCTTTCTGTCAGTAATTTATCAAGGAGACTGTTGTGCCTCACAATAATAAGCTTCTCCTTTTACTGTACATATTTTATGAATGTTCTGAAATGTCCTCCTCAGGGAAAAAAAGGGGAAAAAAAAGAGACAAAAGTAAAATTTTCATTTGTTATGAAAGATTTATGTTACAAAAAAAAATCATTTTTTATCCTAGATGTGAGTATAGTTTGGACTCTACCACAGCTTTTCTAATCAATACCATGTATTTGTATGTCTGATTTTTTATGACTTTTAATTTCAACACTCTGTGAGACAACTAGACTGCAAGGCTTACAGCAATTCCTTCAGTGACACAAGGCAGACTTTTCCTCCCCAGCTCACCCAGCCTAGTGCCTTGTATTGCTATGACAAAGGGCAGTATTTTGCCTTTCACCATGTGGGCAGTCACAGCTAGGAGCTTGCTCCCAGGCCGTGTGTCATGAATGAGGCACCACACTTTCATCTGCAGGGACTAAGGGACAGCCGGCAAGGAGAAGCATCAATATGCATGAAATGCATCAATACATATTGCAGGTGAAAAGGGTACCAAGGGTCTCCCTACTTCCAGGCATCTCTCCTTCAAGAAAACAAATCATAGGAGAAGACAGTGAGAAGAGAAAGATGGCCCTGGGGCTTCAGAACACAGGCCAAACAAGCAGAGAAAGAACTTCTGCAGCAATTTTTGTTCTGTTTTCTCCTCTCTGTGCCAACTTCTCCACCCTTGTTTCTTCAACCAGCCAGACTTCCCTGCTGAAGCTCTGGTGAAGGGACATGCATGCGAGGACAGACTGTGAAGCCTCAGAGCTACCTGGGTGCTTGGGAGCTCTCTCAAGAGTGTGGCAGGCAGGCACCAAGCGAGCCACGAGCCCACCACACCGACCCTGCTGGTGGCTCGCAGAAGACCCGGTACCGCTAGGACTGTCAGCCAGCACCACCATTTCTGCAGGGCGGTCACTCTTCTGTTCCCATCTGCCGATTAAGTCACTGCTTGAGAGGGGTCTATCTCTGGAAAAATTTAAATATTTTGCATTGTTATTAAACATTTAATGCCCTGATTGTATTGATCCATTTTCTCTCATAAGAAAGTCAGTGGCAATGCCAACAGCAGCCATGAAAAAATGCACCTTCCTTTAATACCATTTGTCTTCATGTTCACCTATTAGTTCAAGTCAAATGTACCTTAACTGTTTGTATTGTACCTTGACATAAGCCTTGATGGCATCAATTATTTATGCAGCATGCCATAGGTCTGAAGGTTATTCTAAGACGTGATGAATGCAGTCACCTTTTTCTTTTTTTTTTTTTTTTTTTTTCCTTAAATTCAAACAGCTCCATTGCCTCAGTAGGCAGAGTAAAAGGACAGAGAGTACCTGGTTAAAAATTAAAAGAAATCTGGATAAGAAATTAGCTGCTTTAATACTTTGCTAAAAAGTATTGCTACGAGCAATATTGTAAGTTTCTTACTTTTATTCAAAAGAGAATGAATTAAGAACATTAATAAAACTTAAATTAAACAATTTAATTAGGTGTCTGATCCTTAAGGGTGAAATTCATTCTTCACCACACAAAACCAAATAATTGGGTAACATGGATAGGGTTAATTAGATACATTTTATAGAGATCTATAAAAATGATACACACTACAACTCTCAGATTAAAAAAAATAAGAAAATGTGACTATAAACATATTAGTGCAATGCTGTGACAGAGATTTTTAAATGTGCAGGGGCTGGAAAATTCTAAATTATACCTCTCACAGCAACTGTATCTCAGCAATAATGCATATATAAAAATGTCAAGTCTAATGCTACATACTGTACAGTATTAAAAAAAAAAAGCTCTCAAGTGGGATAAGTTATATAATGCTAAGCATGTCATATATGTCAATATTATTTCTTTTCAATGGTGTCTATATAGGCCCTGCCAGACTTGTCTGCATTTGTCACTGACCCACAGAGAGAAGCTGCATTCGAGCTGCAACTGATATAAGGCCTGATCCTGCACTGTAAAGTGATCAGCCTCTGCTGCCTCTAATGTCAAGTGCAAGCTCATAATGAAGCAGGTAGTGTTAATCTGCGTCATAAGGCACAGTTCTCATGCTATGGATTTCTGAGAAATGCATGATTAGTGCAGGAAAAAATGATACTGAAGATAGAGAAAGAAACACATACATTTTAATAGGTACTGCGACAGCCATAAATATATTCTGTTTACACTCTGTGAGATGACCCCACCTAGCCACTCTCAAGGGACATCCAAAACTCCAAATCAGGGGGAGGCAGATGAAACTATAACTTGGCTTCTTCTTAACCACTACCAGCAACATCATAATTACTGGATGAAGAAATTCTGATGAGAGTGTGGTATAACTAAAAGAAACATTTTGATAAAAAATATGTATAAAGAGAAAGTTATATGTGACCATATAACTAAAATAATCTTTCTGGAAAGACTGCCCTGCAGAGATAGTTTGCACCAACTATGTTCCTTACCATCTTGTATGAGAAACTTCTGCATATCTTAGAGGCTGACAAATACAGACAGAGGGGAAACACTAAATAAATATGTAGATAACTAAATGTAAGTAAGGTTTTGGTACAGCACTTAGAATATATGCGTGATATCTTCTTTCTTAGGCACATATCTCAGCCTCTGAAATCATTCTGAAAATATTCAGATCATTTAACTCAAATGGTATTTTATTTTTCCCAGAGATAATTAAGATTAAGATAGCTGCATATTAATAAGTAGTAATTTCTAAAGGAAAGGAGTGCCTTCCTGTGTATCTTTAACACCGAACCACTTTCACAAGGCTCTGTCTCCCTCATTTAGTCATTTTCAAAAAAACCCGTCAACCATTTCAGAGGCTGAACAGTGTGTTAATAACAGAGAATCGCAGCATGGAAGAAAAGCTCTGTGTCGGCCAGATTTAGTGAGGAGCTCTTTCCCACGAGGTTTCCAGCAGTGCTGGTGATACAGCTGGCGTAGGTTTCCAGTGGCACTGCCCATGCTGCCAGTCCTGCCTCCAAATCCCGACTGCTGCCCACCCTGGGCTGCTCACCCCTGGCAGGGCCCTCCAGCCAAGGTGATCTGAACCAAATTGTCCAAATCTCAATCCCAGCCATATTCCGGTGGGATTACTGCTTCCATACGTGGCTCCTAAATTTCGCACTGCAACAAATCTGAAGAGTAAAACCTTTGCATGTAAAGGATTTCATTTGTCACTCGTGGCAGCTCATTGTGCTTTGCCTGCCCTAATATACACTGATGGTCCAAAGAGATATTGAAGCAATCAGAGTCCTGACTGAGAGGTGTCGATCACCCTCCCTGCCCTTCGGGGGCTTGGTGGGGTGTTTTGAGTTCACGGCACCTCGCAGGATCCAAAAGATTTTGAGAAAGTTCATCAGCTGGAGAAAGCCCAAGGGCTGTAACACTCCTGCCCTTTGAACTACATCTGCAGCTAGGATTTTGAGTTTACAACAAATGCTTCAGCATTTGTGGGAGCAGAGAGAGGGGGCATTTTCCTTAGCCAGAAGATCTTTTTCAAGGGAAAGAAACTGAACCATTACCAACTGCAACTGCAAGATGATTAGAAAAGTTTTGTTTGATTGGTTTTTTGGGTTTTGGGTTTTTTTAATTGTTGTTGTTTTAAATCATATGCAGACAAAGCTTAGGCTGTACTTTGTTGATATCTGTAGGAGGAGGTTAATTAGCGTTGGCAGAAGTCTCAGCAGCTAGTCATATGGCACTGTCTGCTCCCAGCCTTATAGAAAAGAGACAAACAAGTTAAAAAGGTAGCGGGAGGAAGGAGGCTTTTTTTCTCCAACAATCCTTGACAGAAAAACCATTTAGCAAAACAAACATAAAATAATTGGATTATTTTTCTTTCTTTGCTTTCTTTGCCTCTTCTCCAGCTAAGTGATTTAGCTGCTTTTTTT
The DNA here is from genome assembly GCA_000699545.1 of Podiceps cristatus. NCBI lineage: Eukaryota > Metazoa > Chordata > Aves > Podicipediformes > Podicipedidae > Podiceps > Podiceps cristatus. The sequence continues at coordinate 28,986 of KL256926.1, forward strand.
ACTCTTTCCAAGATTTACATGTGTTGAGTAGCAATAAAGGTGGCTGTCTCTTCTCTGAGGCAACTACAAAAGCACGTTGGGAGTTATTTCAGTCCTCTATGGTGCAGAGAATGCCTGTGAAATTTTGATAATATAGATCAAGGGGATAAATCAGTCAAATTAGCCTGGATTTCTTCTTTAATAAATCCATCATACCATCCAGTGTTCTTTGTCTCCAGATTCTTGTGCTTTGCTTTTTCCAAAATAAGGACTTTTATCAAAAGACTCTTGAGCATCTATTCTGTTTCTTCAGGGGAAAAAAAAAAAAAAAAAAAGAAAAAAAAAATCTTCTGTAGTGAATTTGCTTTAGAACATGGATTTTTAAGTGCCAAACATATGGTCTTGCAGTATTGTTTGTCATGATTTTGAAAATATTTGATTTCCCTAGATGTCTAAAGAGTAGCTGAACAAAAAATTCTTTATCACTCAATATTTGGAAACACTGTCCACCCTATGTTTCCTATTGATTTCTATGTCTTGCAGATTTTGTCCTACAGATCTCAATCAGCAGCAATTTAGATGTGAAAACATCTGCTAAGATTAAACACTTCATTGAAAGGCAGCACCTACAGCATCACCTATGTAAAACATAATTGCTTATTGGTTAGTCTCGCCCAGATTAGTAGGAGATATTTGGATTTAACTAAATTCTAAGAACCCTCCTGCTATTTATTTACAAAGGACTACTGCTTACATAAAAATCCTGCAGAAAAAAGTAAACAGTGTCCTTTTGATAACGATTACATTTTAGGGTTCTATATGCACACAGATAAGCCCCTCCAGCCCCTAGCTGCCAGATCATAAATCACTGCAATGCCTCACGCCTGTATTTTGATGGCTAGTCACTTAAATCTACACTGCTCCAGGCCCTACTCCCTGTTTCATAAAGGAATGGAACTAGAACATTTAGAATTAATTTTGTATCTCCACTTCTCATGTCCAAAAGTTGTTACAGAGTTTAGGTTTCCAATAGAAAAGAGGAAGGAAAAGAAATGCTGTTATTAATATATTTCCTATGCTTTTAAAACAGCATTTCTGAACAAAATGTAGGACTCCCCAAATTATACCCAAGAATACAGAAACATCCATGGCTTAAGGTAACTGGAACAAGAAGATTAAAAAAGAGTAAAAACTAAGAGTTTTGGTGGTGCATAGCAGTGCTCTAATGAGCATTAACCTCCATAACAACTATGCTCCCTAGAATGAAACTACTTCTGCAGTCTATTAGCACTGGCACATGGTTTCTCACTGGTCATTCGAGTCCTGCTTTTCAAAGTTATATTAAGTTACTTACATCTACATACCTTGGGTTTTTTCAAATCCCTGGGACTCCTGGTTCAATTATCTGATATATGTGCAAATTTGGTGTTTGTGCACACATAGTTCTGTATATAATTCCTTGGACTTGACGGATTTTTATTTCAGATTTATTAATTGCTATTGCCATTACACCCAGAGTAAAAAGGTAAGATGCTGAAGGCTCTTAAGTGACTTAGGAACAGCAAAAGCAGATGGAAAATGTGCTCCAAAGTGACTTAACCCCATCCACAAAGAGCCCTTAGAAGGCTTTTACTGATTCACTGCAAGTTTTGAGATAGGCAACACAAAACAAAGCAAAATAATGTTGGAGTATAGCAGAAATGCTGTGTGAAAATTACAAAACATAAAAAAAAAAAAAAAAAAAAAAGAAAGAAAGAAAATTGAACTCTACACATCATACTCTACTATTCTACAGGTAACGTTATATGTGTTAGTGGTATGCATATATTACTATATATACCTGAAGTATCAAATTTAGTAGAATTGTTTTTAATTGTAACGTATTGCTATATCTTTATAAATTGTACTACAGAGAATTTATGAGTCTACTACTAAATGCAGTACTAACATAAATAATTTAAATCAAATTATATTTGTCAACTAAACCAACCAAGTACCTTTAATGATACATTATCCTTGATTTTTGTGTGTGTGTTTGTGCCCTTGCTTGTTGACTAGTAAAAGTCAGCATTCTGCAATTGATCTCCTAGTCATTAGAATGAATTAATGATGCCCTAGTAGGTTTTCAATAGAAGGCAAAGAATTTTTCTTTTAATTTCCATTTTATCTGACACCAAGGGTACTGATAGCACTGTGGAAACAAGTGCTTTAACACAAATACAAATTATTGGGGTGGGGAGGGGGGGTGGTAAAGCATCTCAACAATTAAAAAAAAAAAAGGCAGTAAATAATTTTTTTTTTTTTTTTGTCACTGGCCTGTGCATGAGATTTACAAAAAATTCTCCAGTTAGGTTAGCTGACATGGTAGAGTTACTCTGCCCATGACCCCAGCGTCACTGCAGGTCATGGCCAACACACCTGACAGTGCAAACTGCCCATCAACATCCCCACGTGCCCCACTAACCTCAGGTTACACATCTCACCGTCTGGGACAGCCAAGGAACCAACAAATCCAGAGGCAGACCTGAGGCAGGAGATGACAACAGCTTTTTGTAACTCCCGTCGTTGTGCGTCAGGAAGGCCAGGGACTGTGGCTGTTGCAGAACTGTCAAGGCTGGGGTCAGTGGCCCTATGGTCATGCCAGCTCCCCTGCTCGCCTCTGGCCACGCCACTGGCCACCCCTGGGTCAGTGTGGTCAGCCACTAGCCATGCCCAGCAACTGTCCCCCACTCTGGAAACTGACACTGGATGCACTTGGGACCTACACACAGCTCAGGAGTTACAGCTTCCTTCTTTCAGGGAGACAGCTTTTGGGAAATGTGCCGGCAGCAAAGACAGCTAAAATTCTGAACAAGTGAAATGGTTTTCATGGTTTTCATGGGAATTGTGTAGATATTATTGAACACAGTTACACCAAAGGAACAACCTGACTCCATTGTCCATTTTTCCTCAAAAAGTTTTACCAAGCCATTCAGGTCAAAAGGAATGATACATAACAAGGAGGAGATTGTATGGTTTTATACCTTAGACTGGAAAACTGATTTAAACAAAAAAGAAAGTTCTAACAAATACTGGACTGATTGGATGGTTTTAATCCCCGCTCCCCCCACCCCCACC
>KL256929.1:0-17266 GCA_000699545.1 Podiceps cristatus
ACTATGCACAATTTCTCACCACCTGACAACCTGACAACCGATACAGTATATCCCAAGCAGCAGTCACGGAGTGAAACAGGGAGCAGTCTAGGAAAGATTTTGAACAGTGATCTCGGAACAACACTTTCCCCAGCAGTTATCTCAGAACTGCAAGTTCCAGAGAGTGAGTGAGGGAACAAACAGCCGAATGAACAAATGAAAGCACGAACAAATGAAAGGCTCCTGGTGCACTGGCCAACTCCCCACTCACATACTGGGAATGGTGTCTATGGTATGGAATACTCTTTTCGGCCAGTTTGGATCAACCGTTCTGGCTATACCCCTCCCAGCTTATTGTATCTGCACATTAGCAAAACCTGGGAAGCTGGAAAAAGTCCTTGATCTCTTAGCGACAGCTAACAACGTCAGTGTATTATCAACATTCGGCACATACCACATCTCATACTAAATCTAAAACACAGTGTCTGTTGGGAAGATAATTATCTCCCTTCCGACAAAACCAGGACAAGACTCAAGTGAAAGGAGAGAGACATTCCTCAGACTCATGCTAACTAGCTAAGCTTTGACTCACGTCTGTAGAAGCAAATAAAGAACCCCTCCAAATAAACCAAGATGCTGACAGGTAATTTTATTCATTGACTTTGGAGAACAAATGACAGAAGTTAACCTGCTGGTGAATATTTGTCACTAGTGAATATTTGCTCTGAGTTCTCTTTTATTCTGGTCCTCAAGATATAGAAGATGCTATTAGTGATAGAACAAACATGTTTAGTTTGAACTGTTATAGCTCCTGTTTTTACCTGCAGGGAGCCTTTCAGTGCAGGCAGCAGATGAGAGAGGCCCTTCCAGAATTCAAGCAGCTGTGGGACCAAGATTCTTAGGATGGGCTAGGGATGAGACACAGTCTGTAGTACTCTTGCAGAAATATGTTCTGTTAACCCACAGTGTTCCCAACATGAAAATTCTGTCAACTTATACAAGTCTACTCCAATTCAGTCAGTCCTTGTCATGGTAAGAACATGGTAAGAACATTTCTTTCTTGATAGAAATAAATCAAACATGTTTCAAAATCTTCTGGAACTGAAAAGACCATTGTTTTTGTGCCCTAGACCTTAGGACTTTTCAGTTCTTCAGTCTTGAATGTCCTCCTTCTGATTCAGAACACAACTTGTTAAAGATTAAGTTTAAGGAATTAGGTTAGTCTATAGAATTTGGAAATTGATAGGTATTATGTAGAGATCATAGAAATAAGATTAATGAAAAGGTAAAATAAATTACTTGCAGCTGTATAAGCAAGTGCATAAACAATGCAAGTAGCGCTGCTCATTTATCTCTTGTACAGTCTCTATTATGGTTGGTTTGATGTTCAACCAAGTTAATCAGCAGATGAAGATAGATGAGACTAAAAGGTGTAGGTAAATAATTAAGTGGCTGATTATAATGTGTTTTAACTAATATAGATATAAGATAAAGGATAAGGTAGTGAAAGATCTTAGACTTTCAGATGTTTCCAGATAAGAACACCAGGACATCTTGCAAAATGCCAAGAGGAAAGATGGTCTGGCTTATGATCTCAAAACGGAACAACAGACTTCATGGTCAAAAGTAGACAGATAAAAATAATGGACTTTCTCCTAAAGAAGAATAGAGAATTGAGAATATGGTGAAAAATTATAGTGGACTTTGTTAATTGTGTAATTGTTGTAAAAACATATATAAAGTGGCTTTCCTCGGGATCCAAATCTGCTCTGAAAATTTCACAGCAGTGTAGATAAAAAAGTAAGATAACTATGCAGGCATTGTCATGTGTTTCATGTGCTGCTGTACCATTCTCTCTGTGTGCTTTCCCTGATCAAGGATGTGCTGCTCCTGCAGTGCTCAACAGCTACCTGTCCAGTTCATGGCAATAATTCCTCTGTGTGTCAATGCAGATACTGATGGTATCTGAATTCCGGCCCTGATAGCTGTTTCATTGCCCAACAAGAAATACAGGAAAGAAGATATCCTACCAGGGAAAGCTATGGAGCCTATTTGGCAAAGATTTTACAGCACATGGATGACATGAAAGAAGGCACAGCTGGTTTCAATTTTCTGTCGTGGAATTTAGCATTCAAAAGTATGGCAAACATTGGTAGAAAGAATAATTCAGAACTTGGTTTGGCATCAAACAGACAGATGGCACAGATTTGGGTCAATATATTTGCTTCAGACTCAAAACACAACTCAGATTTTCATTATCCATTAAAAAACAATCCCACAGGCACCTGTTCTTTGGTTTTGGTTCTACACATGGCAATTTATGGAGCTTTCATTTACTATTAGTATTCATATACTGCTACAGACAAGCACTATTACTTCCATTTTACAACAGAAAATGTAATAAAGCTAAAATTTAATCCAGTGTGTTTCCTTAACTGTAAATAAGACTGACAATATTTCCCCCTCAAAGAACTGATGCTAAAGTATACTTTTTAGTTCACAGAATGCTGCTTAAAAGTAACTAAAGGATAATGCCTCAGGGCTTTTTTTGTTTTTCTTTTTTTTTTTTTTTTAACACAAAATATGGTTATTGGTCACAGACATGAAAATGAAAATGTTATTTTTGTGTTACTGTGAATGACTGGTTGTTTCCAAGTAACATATTCCACAGCTTGGGAGGAAAGAAGTAGTGGGGCTGTATACAATCCTCTGAGAGCAGACAGGAGAACAGATTATCTAGTAAAGTAACTGTCATCACTCCACTGAACTCAGTAAAGTCTATTTACATCTTCTCTAGCTTCTCTGAATCTACCTATCTAGTTTCTGCTTGATTATCTTTTCCACAAGTTACCCAGCCTACTTCAGAGAGGGAAAATATACATTGAATAATGTTGCCTCACTACTAAGAAATGCAGAAACGTGCCTGCAGCATCGTACATGGAACATACATCTTCTGGCTATTACAGAACAGTTTCACTAATTGGATAAAGAAGGGTAGTTCTGTGATGGTACAGATCAGTGGCCCGTTCAAGAAAGGATTATAGATATTCAGTAATAACAATCAACCCTGGAGTCCCACAGAAGTCAGGTGAGGTGGAAGGAATTTCAAATAGATGACACCTGTTTATGTTTTATTGCTCCTAGGCAGGTAGGGAGTACATGTTTTTCTTCAAAATCTTATCATTCTCAATCTTTCTGCCCCTTAAAAAGACTTCACTTCCTCCCTTCAGACTGTGGAGGTCAATCTGTGTTTGTTTCCATGCAAAGACTTCCTCTGGATCACCACCAGGCCACTTTTGTAGCTGCCAGGTTGATTTTGCTAGGGACTTGCTGATTCCTGTAGATTTCCAGTCGTGCAGTTTGTATTGAAATACAGCATATGCTACTGCCATTTGTCTGGGGCAGCTACAATCTCATGTGCGTAGGTGGCAATTGTGCACCATCTCCAGGCTTGAGAGAGTTCTTCCTCGTCACTGGGAAAGCAGCCTGTGGGAGACTGCAACATCTGCCACCCCAGCTTTGCTCCAGCTGCTCAGTACCTTTGAATCCCTATTCTGCCCTGCAAAGGGCAAAACACACCTTCCACCCTGGAAAGCTGCCTCTCAGGCAAGATAAATCCTGGATAGAGATGTGGCCTCAACTCGTACTCTGCAGAAGAGTATGCACAAACATCATTACTATTTGCTCCAGCTTAGTGGTTTTCAGTTGGCTATGTGTAAAACTGATATCATAGAATCATAGAATTGTTTGGGTTGGAAGGGACTTTAAAGATCATCCAGTTCCAACCCCCCTGCTATGGGCAGGGACACCTCACACTAGACCCGGCTGCTCAGAGCCCCGTCCAACCTGGCCTGGAACACTTCCAGGGATGGGACATCTACAGCTTCCCTGGGCAGCCTGTTCCAGTGCCTCACCACCCTCATCGTGAAGAGTTTCTTCCTAACAGCTAATCTAAATCTACCCCCTTCTAATTTAAAGCCATTCCCCCTCATCCTATCACTACATGCTGTCCTAAAAAGCCCCTCCCCAGCTTTCCTGTAGGCCCCCTTCAGATACTGGAAGGCCGCTCTAAGGTCTCCCCGCAGCCTTCTCTTCTCCAGGCTGAACAGCCCCAACTCTCCCAGCCTGCCCTCACAGCAGAGCTGCTCCAGCCCTCTGAGTGTCTTTGTGGCCCTCCTTCGGACTTGCTCCAACAGTTCCATGTCCTTCTTTTGTTGGGGATTCCAGGACTGGATGCAGGACTCCAGGTGAGGTCTCACCAGAGCAGAGCAGAAGGGCAGAACCCCCTCCCTCGACCTGCTGGCCACCCTGCTTTGGATGCAGCCCAGGACAAGGTTGGCCTTCTGGGATGCGGGTGCACATTGCCAGCTTGTGTCCAGCTTCTCATCAACCAGCACCCCCAAGTCCTTCTCCCCAGGGCTGCTCTCGATCACGTTGTCCCCCAGCCTGTATTGAAACCGTGGATTGCCCCGACCCATGTGCAGGACCTTGCACTTGGCCTTGTTGAACCTCATGAAGTTCACACAGGCCCACTTCTCCAGCCTGTCCGTGTCCCTCTGGATGACATCCCATCCTTCTGGTGTCACAACTTCAGCTTGGTGTCATCTGCAAACGTGCTGGGGGTGCACTCGATCTCGCTGTCTACGTCATCGATGAACACTGTAAACAGCACTGGTCCCAGTACGGACCCCTGATCATCGACGAACACTGTAAACAGCACTGGTCCCAGTATGGACCCCTGAGGGACACTATGCACCACCAAAATGTACCTAAAAGATGCATTGTGATATGTACCTAAAAGAATTCACAGTTTGCCAAAAAGCCTCAGCAGGTGCAGGTAAAAGGCTCATGCAGAACGAAAATATCACTTGTGCCTTGCCACTGATACAAATAGCAAATACAAAATGGTGAAATACAATGTGGCATTTATAAAAGTTTTAAGACATTAATAATGGGACATAAATAGTTCATTTCTTGTGCTTAAAGAAATGTGCTAACTTCCAGCGTTTGTTAACTAAATCTCCCACTTTATTATTATGTTGATGCATAGCTACTTATATATTTTGCAGCCAAAGGAAGCACACCCAATTCCATATACATTTTTAGAAAAATTGACATATAATCAAACATAACATTAACATGTGTTTTCCCCTGTATTATACTCTCATTACTCTTAAATATTGTAGCTAATTACCTTATGGAAGCTTTCTTCAAAACATATTTTTTCCTTTAAATCCAAGACACTTTCATTTAAATTCTAGAAAAATTGGGCTGTGAACAAAAGTGGTTTCATTCCTAGTACACAAACAGTTAACCACAGCCTTGGAATAAAAGAAAGGATTTTATAAGGTCATATGTGAGAATACTGGTTCTCTCTTTAGAAGAGTGGGAAGGCTTTGTACATGGTGCTTTTGACTCAACATTAATTTGTTTGGTTTAGTGCTGGTGAGGATTTTAATGTATGAAAAGCCCTTTCAGCTCATCTCTGTGGTCTGTTTCCAGACGAGGCAGCCCACCAGCTTGCTGGGTTATGACAGCGGAGGAAAGAAATCTCTGCTTTAACCATATGAACACTGATATTCCTAACTCCACTCTGACCTGTGCCACTGCTTGGCCTTCATACAGTGTCTTACAGCCTTTCAGTGAAACCTGTCTCAGCGTGATTTGTAACTGCAGAAACTCGCTCTGAGATTAAAATCACATTCATCTGACTACGGGGACAATGTTTAAGCCACTATTTCCTGAAAGCTCAAACAGTGACATAGATTACTTATGGGTTTGGGCATCAAATTGAAATATCTCAGCTTTTTTTAAATTTTTTTTTTTATGTGTTTTGAGGAGATTTAAGACCACCCACAACTTCAGAAAATTGGTAACTAGATGTATTCAATGAATTACCCACAAGCATAAAGTGAAAAGGCACTCTGCTTAACACATCTGTATGGATGAGGTTCACTACAATGGGGATCATATTCACTTATTTTTCTCTGCATATATGGATTAGAAATTTTTATAGTAGGAAAGGATTTCTTATTTTAGGATCTCTACAGCCTGATGCTGTAAGCACCCTCTGAAGTTGCCATCATTCTGGCAGTGCTGTAACAAAGGCAGGCAGACGTTGCCACTGCAGACTTGGTCCTGGATGATGGAAAAGTGGTTTGGCCACAGCTGGAATTTGATACTGTGGAGAAAGGTCAGCCACCTACACAGTGCAAAAAGGTGCAAAACTCTCATGGCCAGAGTAATGATTTCCTCATTAGTATCTTGAGCAGATATCAGAATGGCAGATTTTCATCACTCTTTGCCAGGAAAGGGTTTAATTAATCCAGAAATTACATAAAACCCAAAATAAGAATTTTCATGGTCATGAGGCTTTGCACATATGTGCGCGTGTACCTAGAAAAAGCCAGACTTTACATTAAAAAAAAAAAAATATGGACTAGGGCAATGCATAGGAACGTGAGCTCACAGGGCAAGTGAAGTGGCAAGGACCAAGCTGATGGAGGCTCTCGCTGTGGTGCTCGTGCAGGGCTTGTCCACAGTGCCTGAGAGAGAAAGGAAAGGAAAGAGAGGGAAAGGAAAAAGGGTAATTTCTGACTCTATTAGCCTTGTGGGTATCTCATCACCAGCTAAAAGAAATGATATATGCGGACCATGTCGATCTTTTGCATCTCTTGGGGTTGGAACAAAACCAACTGGTTGTACGCAATTGTAAAAATATGTGATCTTTGGGAACTGTTCTTTTGCAAGTATCCACAACTGGTAGATGAAGTAGTGAGAGGGGTCACAGAAACAGCTATATTTTAGCTTCTGAATTACAAACTTCTGAGCTATTTTCCCATCCTTACAGTTTGTAGGAGTCCAAGCTGCTGTATTTAGTAAACTTGACAGTATTTTAAAGAAATTTTAACATAGTATTTAAAAATCTAACCTTTACTTGTATATAAAATAAAATTTATTTATTTTTATAAAAAAAAATTTTTAATTTTTTGAAGGTTACAACCATACTAATATTAGTAAGCAATTATAGTTAAAACATCCATAACTCAAAGTAACAGAAATGAAGTATATTTCTAGGAGCTTTCTTGCTTTGACATCTGCAGATACACACAGGCATTCTTTAGGTCATCAAATAAATTTTGTAAATGTCTCCTTTTATATTTGCATATAGCATATATACATACACACTGGTGTTAAATGAACAATACTGCATGTGAAGCTGAATATATGTGCAGCATTTTCAACCCTAGGCATTTGTCCTTTTCTAATGTATTTTCTTCCACCTCCAATACTGCAAGTCACTTTAAATCTCAGCCATTTAAGATAAAAAAATATAAAAATTAATTTCTTAATTTTCTGGGTGGCCTATCTTAACTTTATGTGTCCTCATCAGCTGTGTCTAGTAAAACAGATGCTTTGGCATCATCCAACCACAGCTCACTCAATATATTCATAAGCCCTGATAGATCAAGACTGGTTTTCTGAGTGAAAAACTGGTGATACTGCCGATCATACTGTAAGAGAGAGAAATATATATTGATTGTGAAAAAGTTTGCTTGGGTGCTAGAAGATGTCGAGCAGCATCGCAGAACTGAGAAAAACAAACCAAAACAAACCAAAACAAACTACACAAAAAAATTATTCTGTCAAGAAATAGGACTCTTAAACTTGTGCTGTCACCATTATATATCTATATTCACCCTTACAGAAAAGCTATTCTTGATTTATTGCTAAGAAGTGTTCTTTTTATCAGGAAAGACAATAAAAATGGTAGATTTTTTATGTGTTTATTATAACATTTTCCCTTCCCCTACTTGTGTCACCTGCAGCTTCTGTCAACTTACTGAAAGTTACATTGCTGAGAGCTTGTTGTGGGTTTTTTTGGTTTTTTCTTTAATACAGAGGAAAAGAGGGGAAGTATTGCAGACTTGAATAAGTAAGTCTTCTAGTTAAAATAGAGATATGTTAAAAAAAAAAAAAAAAAAAAAAAAAACAAAAAAAAAAAAAAAAAAAAAAAAAAAAAAAAAAAAAAAAAAGAACACCAAACCACTGTATTTGCAGACAGCTCTAATACTTCCTTGAAAAATGATTTCTTGAAAGCTCAAACAATATTTTTTCTCTTTATGCCTTGATGTTATTGAGAGAAGGGGTTGCTGCCCGGCTCTGAATAAACATACCTACTTTACAATCTCACAGATTGTGGAGTCTGCTTTCTGCACGTCAGTTATTCCCCTATTTAATACCTGAAATGTTTTGTAGTAGAAGTTGTACAGTGAAGAGTCCAACACAAGAATCAGTTATTATTTCACTTTGCTGAGAAATTATGTTCTTTTGCTCTACTGGAATTCAAGATGAAGAAGTACCACTCATGGACTCTTCTGAGGACCTCGAGGGGAAAGTTCTTAACATTACGAGTTGTAAATAAGCTCTGAAGCTTTTTTAGAGGTTTTTCCTTCTCTTCACTGTTCTTGATTCTCAGCAGACACATGACATTCCTCCACTGTCAAATTCCACTTTGCTAAAAAATACTGAGATGCAAAATGCTGTCAGAAGCATGTGAAAGGTAGGGATTTTATCTTTTTCACAGTGAAGGCAAGTTGGTTTGAAATGAACTCCAGATCAGGCAGCTATACTATGGCAACTATACTTCCACTCAGTATTTTTTTTTTGCCCTTGGACACAGGGCTCTTTACACAGCAAATTGTAGCTTGCATGCTGAATGTTTTAACCTGCCTGAAGTACTTAAGGAGAAACAGATAAATTCATAGAATCATAGAATTGTCAAGGTTGGAAAAGACCCTTAAGATCATCGAGTCCAACCATTACCCCATCACTGCCAAGTCCATCTAGACCATGCCCTCAAGAACCGCATCTATCCGTTCTTTAAATACCTTTAGGGATGGAGATTCAACCACTTCCCTGGGCAGCCTGTTCCAATGCCTGACCACCCTTTCGGTGAAGAAGCTTTTCCTAATATCTAACCTAAACCTCCCCTGGCGCAGCTTGAGGCCATTTCCTCTTGTTCTATCACTTGTTACTACAGAGAAGAGACCGACCCCCACCTCGCTACACCCTCCTTTCAGGTAGCTGTAGAGAGCAATAAGGTCTCCCCTCAGCCTCCTCTTCTCCAGACTGAACACCCCCAGCTCCCTCAGCCGCTCCTCATAAGGCTTGTGCTCTAGGCCCTTCACCAGCTTCGTTGCCCTCCTCTGGACACGCTCCAGCACCTCGATGTCCTTCTTGTAGTGAGGGGCCCAGAACTGAACACAGCACTCGAGGTGCGGCCTCACCAGTGCCGAGTACAGGGGCACTATCACCTCCCTGGTCCTGCTGGCCACACTGTTCTTGATACAGGCCAGGATGCCGCTGAGCCTCTTGGCCACCTGAGCACACTGCCAGCTCATGTTCAGCCGGCTGTCAACCAACACCCCCAGGTCCCTTTCAGCCAGACAAATTCTTTATTCTTTCTCCTACATATTTATTACAAGTCACATTAGATTTCAGTAGAATTAATTGTTAGCAACGCATAGGGATTTTCACCACTTTCCACAAGAGCTGGGTGTACCAGGGGCAGCGGGGGCAGGAGGGGGTGTGCAGTGCCACTGCCCCACTGGTGTTGCCTGTGCAGGCAGGAGGGGCAGCTGGCCGCTCCGGGGTCTCATAGAACCATTGAGGTTGGAAAGACCTTTAAGTTCATCAAGTCCAACCGTCAACCCAACACCACCATGCCTACTAAACCGTGTCCCGAAGACATGCCTCACATCTGCCCTTGGCCGCTTCGCCTCGTTGGGGTTCACTTCGCCGCTTCGCCTCGTTGGGGTGCAGCAGGTCATTTCAGCATGGGCTGGAGCTTCAGCACATGGTACGATACATGCCCCCCCCACCTCAGTGCTGGCTGTAGGCGTAAAGGTTCACCTGAGCCTTAACACGTGGGCTCTTCTATAATAGTGTATCATTAACACTAGCAGAAATGATGATGCATATTAGTAGCGATGCAGTTCAGTCCTCACCTGCATCTGCATTTTTCACAACTCAAGCAAAACTACCATCTACTACACAGCCTGAGAGGAACACTATGTAAAATACAGAATAAAGATAGAAATAAGGCAGATCCAGGAGCTTCTTTTTACATTTTTCTTAGTATAACTGCCACTTTAGCAATCTGTATTTGGTTCTGCTGTCCATTCCTTTGCTATGACTGGAAAAAAGTGGTATTTATTGATATTATCCATTGACTAGAAGAGTGTAAATGAAATGTGGATTGTTTTCTTCCTGGGTCACAAGATCATCCTGAAGCAGGTTTTAGCATGTTATGGAACATTTCATCTGCACAAGATCCATTTGTCGACTCCTATAGGGGTTTTGGTGAGGTTTGGTGGTTTTGTTTGTTTGTTTGTTTTTCTCTGGCATGGAGGTGCTGGAAATGAACCAAGGGACCATTTCTGTATTAATAACACTCTGTGTTGTTATAGCAGTGGCAAGTAAATCGGACTGACATTTATTTTAAAATGAGAAATATAGGAAAGAAGAATATAGGAAAGAACAAAGCATAATATACATCAGATGTTTGTTTTGTAGGAGGAATGGAAAGTATTTTTCTGTATTTATGCAACTCAAGGTCTGTTTACAAAGAGTTGAAATATTTGGTGTTCTTAGTAGGTAACTCTTTAATGGTGACATATTTTCAGCATCATCCTCAGAAATTCATCACACTGGAGCCAGTAATTTGAGACACTTCACTTCCTGTGCAGTAAAATAACTTAGCAGTTCAGAAAGGAGGGCAAACTTCACTAGTCTGGGGGAGAAAGGAAGGAGGAAAGGAAGAACAAGGGAGAATGCAAAGCATCCTCCTACATTCACCTTAGTACAAGCCCTCTCAATATGCTCTGAGCTCACCAGGGAATAAATGAGGAAGTGGGAGGGTTCATCAGCAATTTTCCTGGGAGGCATAATCTGATAACAGAATATGTGCTAATTAAGTGCTAATAGTCCCAATTAAGTGCTAATATCTCTAATTATCAGGAAAGAGCTGGAGAAAGCAGGTTAATTTTTACTTTGTCTTCATTATCTAATTTATTTTATTATAACACCTCTGTGTCAGACACTGAAATCACTTGGTTATTAGATACAGTATGCCAGGCCCTGTCCCTTGGCAGACAGGAACAGGATCTGCCCTATCAAGAACTGGAAGAAGACAGCTGGAAGGCTGTCACCTGAAGGCTCCAGCACCTGGGTTCTCTTCTTTTAAAGGATTATCTATTTTTTTCCCAGGTATCTTTTGAAGGAGTAAATGTCTGGGCCTTTAAATGTAGCACACACCTGCTTTTAGGTTTATCTGCCTGTGTGTCTGTTTTAAATATGGATAAAATGCTTGGGAATATCTATAGAGACAGATATATATCTTTAAATATTTATGAGTTTTGTTGCTGATTCCTTGGTTTTGCTTCTAATAAGATTGCAAGAATTACCCTGTATCCTGTTGACATCAAGGCACCTTTCAAATTCTTCTTTTAGGTATATCTGCCTGCGTGCCTGTTTTAAATATAGATAAAATGCTTGGAAATATCTATAGAGACATCTATAGAAATCTAGAGACATCTATAGAAATATCTATAGAGATATATATCTTTAAATATTTATGAGTTTTGTTGCTGATTCCTTGGTTTTGCTTCTAATAAGATTGCAAGAATTACCCTGTATCCTGTTGACATCAAGGCACCTTTCAAATTCTTGTAAGCTTTACTTTATATTGTTCTTTATTGGTCTTAATACAAAAAAGGTAGAAATTGCTTTCTTCAACTTTTTAATAAGTATTACTTCCTCATTTTGTATGTTCCTTTAAATTGTGTAAGCAGATACATGCAGGTAGCACAACAGATGCTAAGAGATAGTAATATGTGTTATGTTGTTTCGGAAGAGGAGCGTGATAGGATCTGATGAATTTTTCCACAGGAAGAAGTATCTGATCAGGTGCCTTTGCAAGTGTTTCTACCCAGCGGGGTGTGCTGAGCCACTGAAAAGAAAGCTGTGAAAAGTAATTTGGATTATTATGTCCTCTCATTCAGCTGGCTGATGTACTGGAAGCTTTCTTTGTCATCTCCAGTTAAGGCAGAGATGTGAAACGTATAAATATTTTTACAATAAATACAATTATACAGTAAATATACATACATGTGTATATACTTATATAAACATATAAGCATACAAATAGTTATAAAAGTGTTTTCCAATATGTAATCTATCCTCTTTTTTTTCACCTTTATATAGCATTTTGAAATAATACTGAGAGCCTGTGCATTAAGAAGTCATCAGCATTGAGCTGAGAGGCGTCTCTCACACTTCCCTGGGCTGTCAGCAGACCTTCAAAAGTGGATGGAGAAGACTGTGGGCAAGTGAAATGCCTTTTCATTGGTTCGCACCAGATGGGTCCTGATGGTTTCAGCCAGACACCTGGTGATGCCTGCACTGGTGCCAGAGGGACAGGCACAGAGGTGTGGGGAGGAGATGCCACACGTGCCCTGTCCTCAGCTGTCCCCACTCCGAGCCAAACCTCTCCACTGACCCTGTCACTGGGCTCTGGATCCTCCTCACCTTCAAAGCTAAGCAAAGGTAAGCAGTGGGGGAATGGTCTGCTTTCTACCCATAATAGGCTACTTCATTTTCAGAGCAGAAAAATACACAGCTGCACATGTACACCAAAAATACTCCACAGTTCATTCAGTTGTGCCTCTCTCCGCAGCTGCTACCAGCTCACATCCATCACAACCACGGCAAGAGCAGCAGCCACACATTTCTGCCTTGAGGCTTAACTGTTGGGTGGGGGTTTTTTGTTTGGTTTTGGTTGTTTTGGTGTTTTTTTTTTCAGAAAGCTTATTCTTAATAATCTACATGCAACCTTTGGCTTTCACTTGCAGCATCTTTCTTTAATGGAATCAATACTTGCTTGCAAGACATGTTTGTCTTCTGTCTTGATCCTGCACCTCCAGCTCATCTTTTGTCTGCACGTTTCATCTCCACGGTCATCTAAGAGATTTCTAGATAAAAAATTCAGTATGTCAGATTATCCTTATTAGGCTTTGAAGAGCTTAAGGATAAAATAGGAAAGCTATTTATATAAGTGTATATGCACACACAAACGCACACACGTGACTTTGGGAGTGTAAGGTTGTTTAGTGTTATAAAACCAACCTGCTTAGCTGGGATGAGCAATCCAGTTCAGTGCTGAGGTCAAAAGATGAATATGCTTGAATTGAAGAAGAGGAAACAAAGCTAAATATTTGCAAGGATAGGGATAGATAGAAACTTCTATAACTTTTTAAATATTCTTCTGCTAGAAACAATGTTTTGCAGCTTTTCCCTTTTTTTTTTTTGATTGTTTGGAATTCTGTGTTTAATATGTCCTTGGTAAAAAGCTATAGATGGAAAGCTACTTATGGGAAAATGTAATTTCCATAATCTTACTAAATAAAGCTATTTTTAATTTATCATTTTAATATGACAGTAATTTATAAATATGTACAACTTACATTGTGCATAATGGCATTTACGATTAACTGAAACCCATTGCTTTTTTAAAAAAAAGTCATAGCATAAAAATCTACTGGAAAGAGGATGAGAGAGTCAGACAATGCTAAAAGCTATTGCATGTAGATTGGAAGACATCCAGACATCCATTAAATATCTGAGCTCTTGTGCTTGTTATATACAGCTTTTTACCTTTTAAATGCCCATCATTCCTCCTCTGCTTCTACATAGATGCAGAAATATATATATATGTATATATATATGTGGTCCAGGCTTACTGCTAGACAAATAAAAAAAGAAACTCAAGAAATAACAAATTTCCTTCTGATGAAAATAAAGAAGAGGGAATAAGCTCAAACTGTAAGAATCTTCCTGAATTGTCCTTATCTTTACCTAGAGAAGCTGAGAAGTGAGAATTTATTAGCAAAAGTTCCTAGTGAAATCCAGCCTGTCATGTTCTTCCTCTTTAATGATGCATTTTTCTGTGTGAATTCCCAGAACGTTTACTCCTGCCTGCACTTCCCAGATGGCTATCACACCACTCAGCTTTCATAGGGTCTTCTGCACAGATTAATGGGTGTTCAGTGGTGGCAGATTTTGTACTTGAACCTTGCAATTTAAATGCATGTGGCATACCAGTTACAGGGTACTTCAGCAGAACCAGGACTGGGGCCAGCAGCGTGCCGGACAGGCCGATGTTTTAGGGGACTGGAAATGTGGGTCATTCCAGCTATTTCTTCATCTCCCGGCACAACTCACCTGGCAGTCTGTAGGGCTCCATGCTGGATTTCATTTACTTTGTCAGCTTTTATTTTTCCCATTTTGCACTTATGCAGAGAGGGTGAAGTTTGTGTCCTTTGTTCAGCATCTTCCCCTACAAACCTCGTGTGTGAGCACCACTTTCTACACTGTATTTCTCAGGCAACAGCAATCACAAAAATCTCCTCTATAACCTTAGATCCCTTCAAGATGCCAGTTACATTTTTAATAGGCTTTTGACTTTATTTTGTGGAAAGTGGGAGGAAATTACTTTTGCTCGGAAATGTTTCTTTACTCTGTTCATACATTTTCCCACTCAGTGTTCAGTAAGTCAGTCACAGCCTCTGCTTTGAAGCAAGTCTACTTTCAGAAACACTATACCCACTGAGTAATTAGCAATTCAGTGAATACCTCTGGCACATATATTATAAAACTTCTGAGGGCATTTCAATATTATCTCAAGGAAAAGAAAAAAAATCAAAACCAAACCAAACAAAAAACCCCCAAAAACCCACAAACAAAACCAAACACAACAAAAAAACCCCACAAAACCAAAAAAAAAAAAAGGCATCTCATAAATACCTTTCTTTTCAAATTTCATGTATTCCAACCTAAGAATGCCAGAATGGCCGTCAAAAACAGATGGTTCACCTTTCTGCAGCAGCAAAGAGCAGTAAGATTTAACCTGCGTCCAAGATGGATTCGTTTTGTACCTATTTTAAATTGTATATATACTTTTATTTTCTAAATATTCTGAAGTCTTAGCTTCAATATTGTAGTAAAACTAGATAAGCGTGCCCAGATCTATTCAGATTTTAATATAACTTCAGGAAAAATATAAAATTCTTTAAGTTACAGTATAGCAGTTCCTAATGCAAATAGCTTAATTATAATGTACTTTTTCCTGGAGGATGGACCTCTTGCTCAGGTATTTCAAAGTTTCCTGTTATAACAACTTTCACATGCATAAGGAATGCTAGATAATTCTTACTTTAACCATGGTCTGAGGAAAGAGCTTTCCCTTCAGGCTAATATATGGTAAGTCATAACTCTAGATATAAGAGGAATATGTTATGAAACTACATGACAGGTCCCCTTTTAACATTTTGAAGCTTAATTCTGAAAATTGATTATCTGTGTATGACATAAAAACTGATAAAATAACCTTCCAACCATTGGTACTGGAAAGGGAGTCCCGATAACATACTGGGGAGAAAAAAAAAAAAAAAAAAGTGTTTCTTTGAAGTGCACTGGTCTTGTAAAAATGTATAGACAAAGACAAGGCTTAAGCATAAGAACACATGCAGTTCTGCCAGCAATCCCTCAGGAACTGCAGCACCTCATGAGCAAAGTTCCATGCTCTGCTCTACTCCTCATGGACTGTATTCCCCAAGTGGAAGGGCCATATTTCATATTAAGGAGCCCTTTAGCCATGGTGTCTCTACCTCCATATCGACCTAGCTTATCCAGGATAAATCAGAAGGGGATGGGCAGAGCTATTCCATCTCCCCTGCTAGGGAAGTGGTAACCATTCATACAACATCCCCCTCCCTGAAAAGGGACAACATTTACATTTTAACTCTTACATTACCAAAGGACTGCAAGTATTCAAGATGACTAGTCATATCCACAGTTATATTCCCACATTCTCCAGTCTCACAAGGAGTCAATCACTTTCCCTTCTTTTTTCTGTATTTCTATTTCACTGGTAGTCACATGCACTTTTTTTCCCCAGAATTTTTTCATTTTATTCCACTTGTAGAAATATTTCAGAAATATTTAGTTATATTACCTTCATGAAAAACAAAATTAGAAGGGTGTAAAATTAACCTGAATAAAACATCATTCTGCTTTTATTTTGTCTATTCAGGACAACTTAGAATGTTGTTGTAATGTAACATGTTGTAACATAATTTATGCTACATAATGTTGTAACATAATTTATGTTAATGCAAATTATAACACAGTGTATGATCCATAAGGATATCTGAAAAGTTGTTTGGTCTTCTTCTCCCACCCTGCATTCTGCTCTCCTGGGCTGGCTTACGAGAACACACCGCAATAAACAGGTCTTTTTTTTAATTATTATTCCCCACAAAGGACCGTTGTTCCTTTACAGAAAGCCCTCAAGAATTCTCCATCAGCAGATGAATGCAAGAGCACAACCTAAAAAGGTTATCACAGTGAGCGTGGTGCCTGGAGAGACACTGAGAAAGCCCACTGTGGAACCAGGGATCACAACAGGGGGTGCGACACTTTTCTAACAGAAAGGAAGGACCTATAAATGCCTTAAGTGTGAATTAGAACACAATTTGTTTGCCTATTCTATGGTTAAGATCCAATTACATTTGCTTCTGGTATATGATTACTCTCCCTTTCCTGCTTCTAGGTAAAAGATGTGGTAATTTTTTTGAAACAGTTAGGACTAGTCACCAGCATGGCACCAAGGGTGTGATCAGTGCCCCACACTGCCCTCCATTCTACATTGAGAACATATCCACATCCAAAGGAAGCAGTACATATTTCTTCTTCCCTAATACCTGTTGTTGCTTTCTTATGGTGTCTAGGCAGTGCATGACTTCTGGAAGGCCTCCAAATATTTTAAGCTAAAGGAGAAAATTAGGTTTTAATAGAGCCTATCTTCTATGGTTTTGTGAAAAAGCATTGAAGAAGAATCTTCTTACAGTTCTGTCATAGTGGATTTTTTTTTTTTTTAGTATCATAGGAAATGCTGTAGTATTGAACAAGCTTCCCTTTCTACGAAATTTCTGATGATTTCATCTGCCTTCTTGTATCAGTGTCCTTGTGACATTTTGTGGATTACCTAAGGTTGTTCTAGCAACTCATCTCCATCTCTCAACTCTAATTTAACTGCCCTCCACCCTTCTCTCTCAGAACCCAGGTCTTTGTGTTCTTTTTAACCTTTCTCAGAACATAATTTCCGTCCCTCCGTCCCTCCGTCCCTCCGTCCCTCCTTCCCTCCGTCCCTCCGTCCCTCCTTCTC
>JMFS01010002.1:0-42822 GCA_000699545.1 Podiceps cristatus
CCTTCCTGCAGTCTCTTCCGAACCTTCCCCGGGGGTGCGTGTGTCTTTGTGCTCCCCGCTTCCAGCAAGGCAGAGCACCTTCCTCCTTCCTGGGATCTCTTCTACACTTTGCTCTTGGGGGCTGGTCCTGTGTAACCCCCCCCCCCTTCCTTCCAGCAAGACCACCCTGCCCCTTCCTGGGGTCTACTCCGCACCTTCTCCAGGAGGAGAAGACCTTCTCCAGGGCCACCTCTCCTGCAGACGAGCTGTCAGCAAAGCCTTTCATAATTCGCCTTGCTTCGCTTTAATTAATAACCCCCCCGCCTCCCATGTGCCGAGGAGAACTCCGTTGCTAATGAGAAAACGTGCATTTAGTTGCTTTTAGCTTTTTTTTTTTTTTTTTTTTTTAAAAAAAAAGGTATTTTTTTTACCTCGCAACTTGCTTTTGCCTGGCAAATCATGCTCTCCACTTTTGAAGTTCCTTCCCCAAGCGAGAGGTGACACCAAAAGCAGTGTGTGTCGTGCCTCCCCACGAGGCCTCAGCGAGGGTGCGCGTACGGGTAAGCCAACTTATGTTGCACCCTGAAAGGTCTGGATGAAGTCTTCTGGAAGCTGCTCTGGTCGATGCCGAGACTGCTTCTTTAATGGGAAGAGACACGGTTTCTGCTTCTTGAGGCTGCTGCGTGAATTATTAATAACTGAGGTCCAATCCAGTCTTTCATGGCAACAGGTGGATGCTTGGAGAGTTCTTGGGCTGCAGGAGCCGCGGTGCTACTCAGAGTCACTGGCACAGAGATGTTTCTGTAGGTGCATAAAACATTGTCAAATGATGAGAAAACGGTGCTAGTTAAACTTCAGTTACAGGTTAACTTGCTTCTGGCATATAACACAATCAGTCAGAAGCAGCTCTTCAAAAAAAAATCCTGCTTTTCTTTTCATCCTTATTTTGATTCTGCTCATGCTTTAGAAGACCCAAGTTTGTGAGGATAATGTAAATCTGAAAATCCTTTTTTTGGATGTGAGAAGACTGAAAATATTTTTAGGGTGTATGGATGATGTTTGATCTGAAATTAGTTTTATGGTGATGTATACTAAATGTCAACTCAGTCATTAATGTGGCTTATTTTTATGCAAGTCAGTCAATAAAATTATTGTCAGTTAAGTAACTTACGCCATGGTTGTAGCCCTTCATCTGAGCTGGAGGATATAATTTGAATAACAGACAGAAGCTGTTGGTTTTAATTTTAAAGGATGAATGCTGCATCAAAATGCTGTTTTACTTCTAGCATGCTCTAGTCTTCTCTGCTAGCTGAGAACATTTTCTGGAAGAGACTGAAGTTTCAGTTTATTGAGCAACTTGGTGGATTTTTTTTTTTTTTTTTACTCTTTGTTTTTAAACTCTATTGAAGAAATCTCCTGCTTGCTCAAACACATCTTCTGTTTTTACAAGCAGGAAACCTGGGTGGTGTGACAAAAAATGCTGTATTTAATCAAAAATAAATTGCTTTGGGAGCGGTTTAGCTGTAGAATTGTTAGGCAATGCTGTATTCTTGGCTTTGCTGGAGCCTAGCGTGCTGACTTACCTGTTTCAAAGAGCTGTAGCTAGCGTGGCTTTTCTTTTCTCATCTGGTTTGCTATTGGGCGATTGGAGCAGATTTAAATCAAGACAGAGGACCTCTTCTGTTGTGATTTACTACCTGCATTGTGTTTCCTGTGATTAGAAACCATTTTTGTTTTGCACTACTGAAAATAGCTGTGTAAATACCACTTAGTCTGAAGGTGCCTGTGAGTGTTACTTGGTAAATGAGAAGTGAACGGTGGTGGAATCTTTCATGCTTAAAGACATATTGTTTTTCTTGTATATTGGAAAAGTATTTGTATTAGCAGTGTGTTGGGGTTTGGTTTATTTAGGTGAATTCATCTAAAGGTTCTGGATCCTCTGATGATTATCAGAAGTGATCTTCCAGCTTATACGGAATGTGTCAGTCCTATCCCGCTACAAATTGTAATGAAGTAAAATGACAAACAACACATCCTGTGTAGAAATATATATTAAAAAAACAAAAACAAACCAAAACAAAAAACCAAAAAAAACCCAAAACACCAAACCAAAAAAAACCCCAAAGCGCAAGTGAGTTGGAAGGCTGGTTAAAATGACTGCGTGTCCTATGGAGCTCAAACACGCTAATCTCTCATCGTGTCTCAGTTTCTCCAAAAGCCTGTGCAAAGTTCCTCATATTTCCATCGGAGCTTTCACCACTGCTGGTGATGTAGGAGCCAGAGGCATTCGTGGCTTTGTCTCTTGCTGCTTGGAGCAGTTCTAGGCAAAGTAAGGTAAAGCTGAGTCCATGGTCTCTTTGTGTCCCTGCTGTCACCAGGGTAGTGCAACAGTGGCAGAATTACCTAAACAGGGATGGAAATAATAAAGTGACATTCTGAGTGCATGTGCTCAAAAAGTCCCCTCGGGTTCTGCTGGAATAGGGCGGAACACGACTCCCAGGCCGGGGGACCTTCGTGGAGCACGTGTCCCTTTTTTTCCTGATGTGCTTCTCTGAAGCCTTTTGTTTGCTGCTGCAGTCGCTGCTCCCTGGGGAAGTTCCAAAGGGTTCATCATCTCCAAGGCTTACACGCGTCTTGCTCCTACTGTTATATCACCCAGAAGTACTCGTGAAAACTGCAGTCTCATTGTGCTGGGTATCCTATTCCAGGTAGCTGGCAGGCAAAGGTTGCAGATGGAATTGGAAAGACTGTGAAGAAGGGGACTAAACATGTAACTTTTTAATGAAGAAAAGCTGCAAGTTGTCTTCTGGCTTCATCAGTACTGGCTTTTTCAGCAGTGTCTCAGCTGAGGTGTTAAAAGCTGGCTGGCTTCTGGTACCGTTGTGGAACTGAGAAAAGATTGGGAAGGAAAAAGCATTAGTTTAAACTTTATGGTTCGCTTCATAGATGGGGCGGGAAGGGGGGAGGATCTTGTGTATAAGGTCAGATGGCCGTGTTGAGGGCTGATGGTGAAACCAGTGTCTTTAACAGAAAAGCAGGAGTTGTTATAACAGGAGAATACAAATAACCGTCTCCAAGCATCTCGCTTAGAGAGGTTCAGAGAGCTCAAGACTGTAGAAATGTGTTCCTCCTTGCAGACCTGGCCTGCGAAGGTGCCAGGCATCTGGTGGTGGTTGCGGTTTTGGAGGGAGGGTGTAGGTGAGAGCCCTCCCAGTTGTCTGGGGTCTGAAGTGTCGGGGAGGAGTGAGGAAGATGATGAGGAAGTGGGCAGTTTCTGTGAGGTGAGGGGAAGAGTCGGAAGGGACTTTCAGGTCACAAGGTTGAATCCTGTAGGAAAGATGATGGTGATCAGTGGTGGCAAAGAAAGCAAAAGAGGAAAGAGATGATGCAGGGGAGTATCCTGAGCACCACTTTCAGTTCACTGGAGTCAGCGCAGTTTAGGGAAGTCTCATCTACAAAACCTGACCAGTTAGCAGCTGGTAAATGGGTGGCTTTCGGTCTTTTTGCGGATGTGCATTTGTAATTTAAAGAACACATAGAAGAATACAGCAGCTTCAAGTAGAAAATAAAACATACGTTACCTTAAGAGCAGAGTTCATGTAGGGCTGTTATGAAGACACAGGGTAAAATGTGTCACAAATGTCAGTATGTTTTGCTTCCCTTTCATGACTAATTTCATATTGATCAAAGCAGCAAAGTTAACAGACTGATCAATAGCAACACTAATATTGGTGACCTGGACAGTTTTATGTCCCGTGTTCTGAAACAGTGACTGTGTAGGGATCTCTAGCTCAGATGTCGTGAATACTTCATAGGCTGACTGTAGCTTTATGCCCACGCATTAGAAAGACGAGGGGTTACAGGCTAAGAGCGCCGGGGCGAGAAGGCAGAAGCGGCTGGCCGGTCAGCCCAGCCTGCCTTGGCATTTGGAATTCAGTATTGACCAGTTTCGTGCAACGGGGAGCATGGTGGGGAAACAGCAGTTTAGTAGCTCCAAATTTATTTTGCATGGTAATCTGGGAGTATGTCGAAATCTATGTCTCGCTATTTCCTTGTCGTAAGGATTTTTTCTCTATTCCGTGTCTTCTGGGAGCGGGTTGCCTGGTTGTGGTTGGGGCGCGGGGCTGGAACGCGACGCTGAGCTTCGCCGCAGATTTCCTGTGCGATGCTGAGCGAGGTGCTGAAGTTCTCTCCGCCTCACTTCCCCATTTCTGCTGTGAAGCAGCAGCAGCAGCGTTTTTGTGAAGGTAAATTTGTGTCTGTTCAGAGGCCCTTGGAGATAGGGATGGCAAAGAGGTCTGGGACATATAACTATGGGGACTTGAACAAAAAAAATAAAATGATATTGCGTTCACGGGGGAAGTGCAGAGCAGCCTTTGCAGCCGGCCAGCTGGCATCTCCGGGCTGCCGGAGTGGGAAGCCAAAGAGCAGCCTTTTCCTCTGGGCAGGCCATGGGTAGCGAGTCTCCTTTTTTCTTTCTCTCAGTAAGTCCAAGCTGTGCCAGCGTCATTGTCCTGGTGGAAGTAAATTAAATCTCCAAAAGGACTTTGTTTGACTATCCCCCTCAGGCAGGAAAAGTAGAAACAATAACTACATTATTCCTAACTTGAAACTTTCTTTTCTATGTGCATGTCTTCCTATAAAGAAATGCAGTTTGGGATGTGGTTGTGCAGTTACTTAATGATTTCTTCATTTTTATTCCATACTACCCACCAGTCTAAGAACATTTTTTTCATCCATTTCCTTAGAAGGCTTTATCGCGCTTCTAAAATTTTGTAGCATCATACTTTCTCTTTGTGTTGCAAAATTAAGCATCCATTCTGGGGTAATACAAGCGGTGTTTCCAACTCCTTCAGCAAGGAAGTAGATTTTTGACACCGCGATGTTGTGGGCGCCGGGTAGCTGACCTCTTATTGCCAGCAACTCAGAGACTGCAAAAAGTGCTGCTGTAAATAAAAAAAAAATGTAAATAAAGATAAAGGAGACCCCTCAGTTGTTCCTGTGTGCTTGGTGGGTCACCGAAGGAAGGAGCGCTGTATGGCAACACCGACCGCGTGTGTGTTTCGGAGGTTTACCTGGATTGCTGCCCAACTTGAAGCAAGTCCAGTTGACACGCTTGAAGTTGAATTAATCCGGTTAGATTACTTGCTGCTATTTATGGTTCTAGAGTTAACTACTCGCTCGGCTGCCTTGTTGGTTTGGGCTGTGCTGGTTGAGGTAGGGTGATAGGGCAGAGTGGTTTGGGAAAGATGCGGTTAAGTCAGTCGGTGTATCATACTTGGGAAGCTTAGGTATGTACACAGCAGAGCAACTCATTTAAGACTTGAGTGAGGAGAGTATTAGATCAGCTAGAAGAGACAGTTCCATCTGGCATCTTTTTCCCTAAATTAGGAATTGAATCTTTGTTACGTTTTTCCATTATGATTCCTCTGGAAATGGTCAAAATATTACTGTGAAAATGACCAAATTCTGCAATATCACTGAAAGCTTTTACCTGTATTAGTGCTTTGATATTTTTCATTAAAAATGATGCTGATTTATTCTGCCAGAGCAAAACAAGCTTCTATACCCTGTTACTGAAAATGGTTTGTTTTTTCCTACACCAGCAGTTGCAGGGGGGGAAGGAGTCAGTGAGATCTTGAGTCTCAAGATACTTGTCAACTACCGCGTCATTTCTCCTGTTGTGGATCTGTTTAGGTTTTGGGGTATTTGTCCGTCTCAAGGTCCTCGATGCCTCCTCTGTTGACGGTGAGGACAGCACTACAGTCGATTGACTTCCAGTGTTTTTACCTTGGTACCATCTCTCCTTTAACGTGTGTACTGGGAAGCCTGAAGTTAAGCACGCAGGTAGTCGACATAGAGCGGTCGTGTTGTGGCTGGTAGTGAGGAAGCTGCACTCCTCTCAGATGGTGATGTTTCAGGTGCTTCCAAATGAATTCCCGCAGGTGCTGCTGCAATAACTTAAGATGTTACCTCCTTGCTAGTCTGCTGACCCCCATTGCCAAAAACTTGTCACCCACCGTGAGAAGACTGACCGAAGAAAACTTGTGCTCTTACTTCAGCTGCTTCAGTGCAAATTCAGCTTATCCATGTAAGTCTAGCTCAAGAATTTAAACTAAGATGCTAGACTTGGAAAAGCTGAGGCATGGGCATGTGTTGCCTTCTGCTGGGAGCTGATTTTGGGAGAGAAAAACAGAGGAGAGAGAGAGAGTAGTGATTTCTTAAACCACGCAGCAAGCTTTGCTAGAGCTTGTTTATTAGTATAGATTAATTTACAAATTATTTATTCAAGTATTAACGTAATATAAGAAGAAACCTGCACATATGTTTGCTAAAGGAGAATCAGTAGGTCTGTAACAGGTTAAGATGGTATGTGTTTTTAAAATTTGTTTCACATCTCTTTGAAGGGAAATTCAGTAATTTCAGAGAGGGGATCCCTGGGGATATTTTTCTGTTTTCCATCTCTATCTATCTTTGTGAAAGTCTTAAAATGCAATAGAAGGACATAGCAGAAATGTTGAAAGTTTTTCTTTCAAATAGTCTCTTATGAACTGGCAACTACATTGGGAATATTTGAGGGTATAGGAGCTGGATGATAAATTTGACGATACTCTAGTTGAATTGGCAGAATAAGCATGCATGCTGTTTTAGAAAGAATCTCTCCACAGGGCTGTAATAGCTTGATGCCTTCCTCTTCAGTAAGTCATTTCTGTCAAGTTAAAGGCCAAAATTCAAACTGGCTTGTTGTCAAGGACACTAAGCACAGCAGGCAAAAATCCCCAAGGCTACCCAATTCACAGCATAGATAGATAAAGCTGGCAGAGCACGGTTTACTTTTCTTCCCCTCCCCCATGAAAAATCCTCATGCCTGGGTGCTGGTGGCTTTTCTTTTCTTTTTTTTTTTTTTTTTTTTTTTTTTGGAGGATATGGACACAATGATGCATACTAATAGAATTTAACAGAAAGTATTTAAATGGAAGGTTTGTTCATTTGTTTATGGGTAAAACAATCCATTATTGTTTGGGAGCAACGTGAAAATAATGCACAATCCCCCCAGTGACTGCGTGGTGCGGCAGGCGGCTCGGCCGTTCCAGCTGTGCTCACCTCCGCCACAGCTGGGAGGGGAACGGCTCCGGCCTCGCGTCCCGGTGAGCACCAGCGCTTTGTGTGATGAAGCAGTTCACATGGGTTAAGCTCATAATCCGAAATCGTGCTGTTACGACCGTAAGAAATGATGTGAAATCATGTGGAATAAGGTGTTTGTAATAGCTTTCTGGTTTACACTGTGGTTCCTGATTCTCTTCTAAGAATATACAGCAGCCCATTTTGGAATAAAGGGCAGTATTCAACCACACTATTAACTTCAAGTAATGCTGACCACGGGAATACTCCAGGAATATTATGTGTCCCTGAATGTCCTCACTAATGTTCACTTTTAGCCATGGTTGTTTTTTTTGAATGGTAGAGATTTCTTTCCCAATTGATTATCAAGAAGCCCTGCTGAATAAAATAAAATTTGATTGTCTGTCTTTCATACATAATGTGGTATTATCTTTCTCTTGGAGTAGTTTTTGCTTTTGCTGGTAACCAGTAGTAGGTAAAGAAATATTTTTCAATAGGATAGTCTTTTTTTTCCTTCAAGTTCATGAGGTCTTTCTCAATACATTTTATTATTTGGATTAAAATGGCTTTTTTTTTTTTTTTGTATGAGTGAATTAGGAGGAATAGCGTTTTCTTTGACCTTTTCATTTGTTTGCATTTCTGTCTTCCACAAAAATTCGCCTATTTCCTTTAATGATTAAACTAAAAATGCATATGTTCTTATCAATTTAAAGTTTCCATCTCTTGTTTACTTCACAAAATGGCAAATTAAATTTGCATTTGTTAAAATCTGTTCTTCTAATTAATCTCCCTAGTCATCCCTGGAAGGACACTATATTAAAAGCTCTCCTTTGTATTTTTCTCCTTAAAATAAAGGTTAAAACCCCATTGAAGATAGTTGTCTTTTTATTTATTTTGAATTCAAGGCAACTGCTAACATCAGACTGAACTCTCTTTTTTCACAGTCCCAACTTTTCTTCCTCACGCGCCGAATGTGGTCTGTATTGCATCCCCAAAGTAAACTGGACATTACAGCAGAAAATTCCCTCCCTGTGGTCAGTGTTTTTACATCTGCCCAATACACAGGGTGTATGACCTGAAAAGTTTCTTGAAAAGGAAACATCTTTTGAAATCCACGTGCTCAGTGTTCCTGAAGAGCAAAAGCAAGGGGAAAAAAAAAAAAAAAAGTCCAGACTGCACATGAAAATTAACTGAGTGTATGGATTGTGCTCTTCCTTTAACTTTTTTTTTTTTTTTGACTACACAAGTGTAGAATTTAGAAAACTGAGGAATTTCAGTTGGATTCAGACTTGCAGTGATGGTTACACTTCCATAGGAAGTCTTGTTCTTTATCCTTTCTTTTGCAGCTGGTGTGTTTTGTTTTGTTGGTTTTTGGTTTTGTTGGGGTTTTTTTGGTTTTGTTTTCAGTTTTTTTTTTTTTTTAGCTGTGCAGACATTTTTATGGGCATGTGGGAACTTCAGTTTTAAGCTCAGATTGAAAATGTAGAGGTGTCATGTTCTGCAAGTGTAAGTCTAATTAGTGGATACCTCATTGAAAAAGGCTTCTTTAGCATTAATGGGGAGAGACTCCATTTGATTTGATAAATTTTGGGTTCAGAATTGATTAGGTAAACGTAAGCTAAAGGTCTCGTGTCAACCTTTCAAAGAAAAATTGGGTGAATTTTCTGGGCTCTTGAAATGATAGTTGCTTCAGCATTATATAGTAGTAGAAATTCCAGACAGTATTTCTTGTATCTCTTTCTTAAAAACATCTGCAGACAGGTAACCATCAAGCTAGGTACTACGAGGGGCATATTCATATTTCATGTGGCTGTAGGTACCCTATTAAACAACAAATCAGAGAGAACAGAAATAGCTTGGTTAAAAAAAAATAAATAAAAAAAAGTCTGAAGTGTTGGGGCTTTTGGAATTTGCAGAGAACTTCTGAGTATCTCATTTTTTATCTCCCAGCTATTACTGACATGAAGTGTTTTTTCGTTTAACCCATTTCTGAAATTGTTTTTACTTAGAGCAAAACCCCTTCTGTTGGGGTTCCCCTTTCACAGCTGAGTGCTGAAATACAGGTGAGGTAAGGTTAAAAGGTGGAAGTGAAGTGAAGGGCCTGGTAGGTGCCAGTGAGTGGCACAACTGTTTGAAACACGGCGTGGTCCACCAGCTCGTGGGCACGCTGGAGTCAGAAAAGAGGTCCGAATTGTGACCTTACTCTTTAATGACTTTGTTCAACTTGGTAGTTGTGTGATGTAACCAAGTTAAACTCTGGTTTAAGTCTCCGCCCTTGCACCTTTTCCCACAGATCCTATAATTCATTAAATAATCCAACATTAAATTTGCTACTGTAAAAGCACAGGCTATAGGAATAAATGTCTGGCTCTTTGTAAGACTGACTTCTCTGCATATTGTGCCATAATTACCTAAAATATAGTATGCTGCAGGTACAGCTAATCTGCTGCAATAGGAACACTGACATCTTTTATTCCTTCTTTCCAAGATTTTTAGGGAATTGAATGTTAATAGACTTTTTTCAAGATGTGTTAATTAGATGTGTCTGTTACAGCACAATAAACCAGCACAGGTATGAGAGTCGGGCAGCCGGGCTGACACCAGCGTGCAACCTCTAGATCTACTTAGGGTAATGTAATCAGTTCCAATAATTGCGCTGCCACCAGCTCTTATTAGTAGTGATTTTACCTGGTCTAGTAGGAGACTTAGGCAAACAAAAGAAACATGTAAATGGGCGCTTTTCTGTGTTGTGTTCTTTGGTTTAAAATTAAATACCTTCTCAGAGCTAGAAAGGTCTGTCTGATAACAGGAGAAATAATAGTTCGCTATAATCCAACAGCTTGGCTTGGACTTGCAGTCACAAGCGCTTTTTATTTTTTTGTTGTTGTTCAATCACAGAAGTAATTTGACTTGTCTACAAGTAGTGTTTTGATAAACTTCAATAGAAATTAGCCAACCAGCCATCAAATGGGATTTATAAAAAGTTGCTTGGGAAAATGTGTTGTAAGTAGTCTGCAATTCAAGGCATTTCCTTCGCAGGATGCTTATCAAGTCTGCATGTGCTACTTCCAAATTGAACTAGAGCATAGATGAGAACTATTTTTGATAGAAGTGGGGGAAATAAGAAATTCAAGCCCAGTTGGAAAGTAGTACCAGTTTTTTTTTTTTTCTTTTTTTATCATTGCCTTAGGATGTAAATCCTACAAGTGTGCCGAGAGAAAACAGACTTGGGAACACCAGAAGGAATCCGATTAATCTGTGATGTTTGAGATGATGCTGGTAGCGTAAACGTGATTGAAATAGTCATTGTAGGAGTGGGGAGTAAATATACTAGAAGCCTCTGGATAAACTGACTTCTCTTTGATAGTCTGTATAGCAAGTAAAGGCAAAATGTCCTGCTTGTCTCTGTGATGTTTTTTCACCAGCAAGGCTGTATCAGGCAGAGCAGCTGCCAGCTTTAAGGAAGGTCACGCTTCCGATGCTGATATAGAGCTCGTTTTTTTCTTACAATAGCAGCAACCAAAGACTCATGCAGGAGGTCTTGGTCGTGGCTGCCAGGCTTTTCTGGGGTGGCGGAGTTAAGATGTTGAAAGACCAAGGAGAAAAGGAGCCAGCAAATATTTTTGCAGGGATTTCGTCTAGATTGGAAAGCTGATATTATTCTAGGCTTTTGGTGGTTTCACAAATCAGCAGTGAAACCTGGCACACTGAAGCTGTCTGCAGATTTCGGGAGACGGTGCTGCCTTAGTTGGCCATTAGGCTGATGGATAAACTCATGGGACGAGCTTAATCTTCTTTCCAGACTAAAAAACTTACCAGGCTGTAAAAGGGATTGTACCCGGCATTGTCCTCTAAGTTTTAGCTCTTCATCTGATTTCAGTCAGATTTGGTAAGGGCAGAGATGTTAGGCATATGGGGTCTACAAGACTCATGGAGATGAGTAGCTTGGTAGAACAAATCCCCCTCCTGTGGTCTGACGGAGGGGGCGAGGAGGGGTGACGGTGCCGGTTCCAGCCATATGGACCAGAGGTGTGGAAGGAGCAACCTGGAAGAGTGGGAGGGGAGCTCTGAGGTAGGAAGGGGAGGGACATATATGTATTCCATACACCACACACCTATAGGTAAATCAGGATTCATGAATTAAACTCCTAATTGCACAACCAGACTGAGAGTGGTTTGGTTTTTTGTTTGTTGCTGGTTGGTTTTGGTTTTTTTTCCCCCTTGACAACATTCTCCAAGGGAAACATCCAGATGACTTTATCAAGCACCTGTAATGACGCTCTGGATATGTTTGGTTCGACTTAGGAGGTTTGTTTTGCTTTTTAACCCAGCCAAAATTGTGCGTTAATTTCTTACACAAAGATTCATCTGCGTACTGCGAGCACGTTGCTTGCAGCATCAGGCAATGCTTCAGCCTCCTACTGACATTTTTTAATTAAAACACAGCACTATCACTTCAAATTAGTGCCACATAGCTTATTTTAGTAAGGAGTGAAATGGTGTTTAAAGGTTTTTCTCTTGTGAAAATTGTTTATTAAATTTTGCTCTCTTTTTGTTTTATCTAGTAATTTGTCATTCAGTGTTTGGACAGTATCAGATTCCCAGGTGTGCAAGTCCTCTTAGTGATATGAATGCAAATAAAAGGCTTGCTTTTAGTATCTTGACTATTTGATAAATAGGAATCACCTTCTTCAAAAAAGCAAACAAACATTATTTTATGGTTCCCACAAAGCAAGCATTGGCCTGCTTTCAAGTGCATTCCCTGTGTGTTGAGAAGGTAGTGAAGAAATAGATATTTCTGGGAGCTTCTGTGTCATGAACTGTGAAGAGATGTTTTTTGTAATCCCGTTCAGTGAAATTGTTAGGCCTCCGTTATACTAAATTACTGCGAGAGCAAGTAATATATCCAGCGAGAGCTAGCCCCAGTGAGAATTTTCCTTATACAGCATTTCATTTATCTGGAATATTAGCACCACTAACCATCCGTGCGAAATTCAATGTATTGAATCTATTTAATCAATTTAAAATGGAAAGCCAACGTTTTAGGCTTCAACTGAACCAGCTGTCCCCATGTATTGGGTTTTTTTAGATATTAAATTTTGGATTTTGGATGTGTTAATATAGTGGCTTGATAAAGAACTTTTTGTTTAGGAGAACTGTCTTTGTATTTTCGTTGCAAGATCCTGCAGCTGAGTGGTGTCACTTGCATAAAATCCTATGTCTGAATATGAAAGACATACATTAAGGTCGTATAGGAAGAGGCATGGTATCTTCTCATTCAAGCTCTGTTTTATTTATGTAATACCTTTGATCGAGGTATCTCAGAGCAGTAGCGGGATTATAATTTATTGATGTAATGGACGCTGACATTTTGTACAAGGAAAATAGCAAACAGTTGCTGTTGCAGGCAAAGTGATGAATGTATAATGTTGAGAAAATTGTAACCAAACTTCCTGGTCAGAATAACGCACTAAGACGCTGTCATCGGGATCCCAGCCTTTGTGGCTGCAGATTCACTTGGGATTAGGAAGGGGGTTTCCTCTATTGAGTAGCTTGCAAGTTGTTCTTAAAAAAAAATGCCTTGGGGGTGGGTGTCCAGCTACATTGCTGTTAAGCCACTGTTGAGAAACAGACTTTGCAATGAAAGCATTTATTTTTTTTTAATTTAAAAAAAACCAATCCTTGCTCGAATGCTACGTGCACGCTGTATGTTATCTGTTTTCCTTCTAAACTCTATTTTTATTTTGCTCTCTGAAGCCAGTCTGTAACTAAAACATTCCTAGCATCTTTTGGCTGGGGATTTAGTCAAGGATGTTTTTCATCCTGCTTCCAAGAAGATGGTTCCAGCCCTTCTTGAAGCTGCTCCAAAGGAAATTGCCTTCTGTAGTGGGTACAGTGACAATGGGGGAAGTCACTGCTTATGGTCCAAAGGCTTAGTGATGTCCTCTTGCTTTTGTCATGTCTTACCATGCTTAATCTGAAAACAAATGGAAATGTTTAACATAGCTAGATGGTACAAGATAAGGGTTGGAGGCGCTCGGTGTCCGTGATGTTAGTTCTGCTTGAGCTCACTCAGCTCACGGGTTGGTTGTTAGCAGAATAATGTGGATAAATGTTTTATGGGCACGAAGGAAAGGGACTGTGCCAATGTCCGTAGGCGACAGACCTCCCTCCCCACTTCCCGACAAAATCGAAGGGTATTTGCCGTCACGGATTGGTTTTTTCTTGCTCAATCATAGATTGGCTCTACCCAGTCTGTTTGTTTTGTTGTTCATCCCTGGTGACTGTCAGTAGCGCTGAGCTGAATAAACAGAGACTATTGATCAAATTTGAAGTCATTAACTTGGCAGTTTAAATAGATGCTGTCCTATATAATTAGAACAAAGGAGTAACACATAGACTGATACGGCTTTATTCTGAATAAAAGCCTTATTTTCATGAAATCTTGTTTGGTGCTATTCAGCTCTTGAGTTTTGTGCCTCCCATAGGTCACACTAGAATTAGACATTTTGTTTAAAATACCTAAAGTGAAGAGGATGGCTTTCCTCATGTAAGAGAGGGATGACACTGATATAATGTGGATCCGCTGAACTTTGTTTCTAATTGGAAATGGTGTGTGGAAGAAGGGGGTGCTAACGTGAGGCTATCGATTAACCCCCTCCAGCAAGCGCGTGTCGTGGGCAGGAGCACTGCTCAGTGTTACCTTCCGTCTCCAAGCAAGCAGCGTCGCTTCTCGCTCTGAAGCAGTAGCGGGTTTTGTTTGTCCACCTCGCTGCCGCTCAGCTGAGAGAAACACGTCTGTTAAATCTGGATGTTTATACTCAAACACAACGGGTGATTAATTGTTTCTGAAGGAAGACTTTTCCTTTTAATGGCTACTGTCGCGTGATGTGCCTGTCAGCCTTCTAAATCATTTTAATTCAACATTTTAGATGGAGCGTGGCTGTAAGAGTATTTTGCTGTATGTGTGCTGGACTCCTTGAAGATCTGTTACAGACGACTGGCGGTGTAGTGCGAACACCCCGGCAAGGAGCAGCGATAATCTCATTAATATATGTGCAGCGTGTGCCCGCAGACAGCCCGGTGCTCCTGAGTCACGCTGCTGCGTCCCTAGAGAGCGTGCAAATTCAGCGGTAGGATGCACGCGTATTGACCCACATTTTCTCGGGCAGAGCAGCGGTCACGTGCATCTCCTTGCTTGGAAATCAGATGAGAACTGATGTAACTTGGTTCATCCAGCATTTGCATGACCCGAGCCAAAGTGCTTTTAGGGATTTACCACTTGTGTGACTAATATGTGATTAGGTGGATTGTGGAGAGCGTGTGCATGTGCTTCTCCTAGACAAGACTTGCTGTATAACAACGGCAGCAACAAAAAAGTCTCTTATGCATCATTCTCTTATTGTAGCTTTTAAATAGAACTAGTTATTAAATGAGATCTTTTTTCTCTACATGAAAGCTTTTGTACTAATTCCTAGGAAAGTTTGTTACACAGGGATGTTTTTCCTGCAACAGATGGACAAATGAACTATAGAAGAAAATAGTGATTCTGTACTGGGGTTAATAGAACAAAAGCAGGTGAATGAATGATAAAAATTTGGCTTCCAAAAGGTATTAATATCTCTGTAATTGCAGTCCTTTTTTTGGAACAAGCCTCGTTTTTGTCCTGTTCTCCTTTCCCCTCTGCCACAGCTTCCTTTTTCCTGCACACATACGCACGTACCCTCCTCCTTCCCCGCGAGCGGGTGCCACTGCTGTCACCTCCCGCTCCCCACGACCCCTGCGACTTCAGCAGTGCTGGCGCGGGCCCAGGCTAATCAGCCAACAGGAGCTTATTGACTGGCAGGTATCCAGCATCGCTGCTCACCTTTTAGCATCAGTGCCCTTCAGAAATAGTCGTGTGTTTGGTGCTTCCTGGTTTTTTTTCATTTGTAAATAGGGAGGGTTTAAGCTGAGCTCTGGGAACAAATGAAAAAAAAAAAACCTGCGTAAAGAAAGCAGAGAGAGATTTGAAACATCATGGGCGGATGCTGGAAGGGATTATAACAGGCTGAATAATCACAAAAAGAACTTTTGTAGATTTTAGAGTTGAAAATTTCCAGGAATTAAAAACGATATTCTAAAACAGCTGATGTACTTCATTCAAAATCAGAAGTGATGCCAAGAATTTAATTTGGGAAGACACGATTTTTCTTTCCTCTTCCTGAATTGACACTTTGCACCTTTATTTTAGTTTTTGTATGGGAAATTACTAAAGTAATTTTTCCCTTTTTGTAGCTAAGCGCTTAATAAGTCTAAATTATTTTTTACCTGGACAATTTGGGTGTCACTTTTCCAGTTTTTTGCATGTGCCTCTTGAATCATCTGGAACCTGATGGATGTAATTTGAATGTGAAATGGTAATGAAGACAAAAATAGATGTGTGGCTGTATTTTGCCCAGTGTCAGTAGGCAGAGTCGCTGTAACAGGCTCATGGTTAGTGTTCCTGCAGAACGCCGGTCTGACGGTGGCGGCTGCAAGGGCGATCCTCCTCCGCGCTGATCCTGGGGTGGCTGTGCCGGTAAAGTAGCCAAGTTCTGCTCAGCCTGGCCAAACAGGCTTGGGAAAAAATTGGTGCTTTGTGTGAAACCCTGCTCTGCTCTCAACATACGGTGTCAGTTATGTCTGACAAATAAAGCTTCTCGCCTCCGTTTAGTACAGATTTGCTGCAGCAAGGTATCCAGGTGGTATTTTGAACAACTCTGGCCTTTTTTTTTGTGGTAATCGTTTTGCTGGACTGAGTATTTTTAAAACAAATGCAGCCTTCCCATTTCAGTAATCTATACTGTCTGTTCTGTATTGACAGCAGCTGAAACACAGCAACAGAATGGAAGTTAAAACTGGTCACTAAACATTACATGTCCAAGAGCTGGTAACAAGGTAATCATCAAGAAGAGAAGTCGGTGGAATGTTTCCATTCCATTTAGCATGGGCAAATCCTCCGCTTTTCCCCACAAGAGACTAAAATACCTCAGTGCTGAGGTCCAAGTTAGGATCAAAACTTCATTTATTATGGGCTATTAGGCTATGCCACTTCTTTCTAGCCCCAACTCGATCTTGATGATCCGTGTGTTTGTTATCCTCAGGTTGATAATGACAGCCCGGGGAGCTCTGGGAAGAAAGAAGTATTGCTGAATGAATTCCAGCTCGTTCAATTTTTGGCTGTCCATTCGCTAAGTAGCCTAGAACAAAATGAACTCATTGCTCTAGGCTTTTATACACTGTTAACTCTTCACTGAATATTGACTTTCACCACCCTGATTTTTAAATCTGAGCTTGCTCTGGGTCTGCTCAGAAAGTACTACTCCGTCTCATCTGTTTGTTATCATGCTTACCACAAAACGAACAACAGATTCGTGAATAAGGCAGGCAAAAGCTGTAAGAGCGTGAAAAAGTCTGGCAGTGAGGCCCATGGCTTTGAAAAGCTTTATATGACAGGACTTGAGGCTTTTTATGTTTCTATCCAAACATGCCAAAAAGCACTCAGCATACCTCAGTTAAAATACAAGCATGGAAAACAGCTAGATGCACTAGAAATTAGGGAAAGTTTGTAAATCATTAGTTAACCGAAGGAATGTGGTTTTAAAGCAATGATAGGGTACTGATGCCTTGCTTGAAAGAAAGAATGCTTTTCATTTACTTGCAAAAAAAATCGGGGTGTTGACTGTGCCTCTTGAAAAGTCATCCAGTACCTGTTGGAATTTGTTCTGGTAGCAGTTACTGAAGTTGTTAGTAATGCTAGAAGAGGTGCTTGGTAAGTGTTACTCTTTGCAGTAGGTTTCTAGCAACTGCTTGTTGTAAGATTGTCCACTTAGTAAAGAAATGCAAAATGTGTCTGAGTTTTACTAAAACAGCTTAAGCCCGGTGCACTGTTTTTTCCTGAGGTTTGTAGTTTTTACATGTCTAATAGTCTATAGGCTAAATTTCTTTTTCTGAGGAATTTCTATACTGGAGATTCTTCACTTCAGTGTTTCAGAATGAACAGAGAAATATAGATTCTTGAATATGGTGACCATGGTGGTCATCAGTATTTTATACATTTAATTGCAACGTCTAAAAATTACTCTTGCAAACTTTGTTGTTTCTTATTTTCAAAATTTTAAAAGATTTTTAATTTTTTTTTCTTTTTTCATTTTGCTGGCAGATAATTTCAACATCAGCAGCGTCTTAGGGTCGCCTGAGCAATTCTCTTGCCGGCTTCTTGCTCCTGGTTCACAGTGCAGCTTTAGTTTAACACCAAGTTGAGCAGTCCCACTTTGAGCAGAGCCAATCCTGTATATTTAGTTTTACGGCAATGTTCCACGTGAATTGTTTAACTAAAACTCTTCTACTGATACATTTAAGCCCTCATGGGATGAACTAATAGTTTACATAGTTTACAACTTACACATAACTTAACGCCATTCATTTTTTAAATAACGATGTTCTTGCTTTTAAGCAATCTACTTAGCACTTGATGAAAACCAGACATTAATTTTGTACTGTTTATTAAAATATCCCCATTGGAAAATTTTGTTCCTATAAAGTTGATTTTGTACCTTATTTGATTGCAGTAAGATATCAAAGAAGTTAAATACTAGTTCTGTCTGGAAAAACAAATCTCAGTTATTAAATCAAGATTGAGAATGTGTTAAATGGCATTTGTTTTTCCTCCTTTACGATAGGGTTTAACATTTTTGTTGAAATATTGACACTACCTGTATGTGAAGGGCTGTAAATACCAGCCACTCTTTGGAGATACAAAACATATGGTTTAGGTTTTAAACTGAAAAATATGCTTAATTTTAGCTTGGCAGTTTTAGACCTTTTACTGTTTGACAGAAATTCACTGTTTCTATTGAAATGTTGCTTGGCTGTATCTAGTCAAACATTGCCAAGGTTTTCAATACTGAGGTTTCTACTTTCACAGGTTTTACGTGTTTTGCAGTGGAAAGTCAAGTCTTTTTTTTTCTACTTTCTGCAAAACAGACAGATATTTTGAGGGAAGACAATATGTGTATGAAGAGAGATGGAGATAATACTGGCTTAGAAGGTACAAAAGTTGTGTGTTCTGTTCCTATCGCTTCAAAAATGTTTTGCTCCATGGACAGGACCCCAGAGCTGGATCTGTTTTAATTGCTGCGATCGCTGGGGCTTTCTACTAGTTCTAGGTGCCTGGTAAGCATCCGCAAATGTGTTGCTTCTGGTTTTGGTCTCCTGTTCTGTGTTTTTTCCTCCTTTATAAAGCAGCAGAGAGCAGTTGTGCAGGTTTTCCTCCCGGACTTAGGAAATGAATGTCTTGTAAAAGCTCTGAGTCCATTAATTGGCTGGTGTTTTGCTGGGGGCGGGGAGGGGTAGAGTTGCTCGTAATACAGAAATGTACTTGTAACTTGAGTCTCACAACCTGACTATAAAATGTACAGTTGTAGCAGTGGTATGGGTAGCCCCATAGAGAATATCAGGGACAAAGGAGAATCTGAATTTCTGTGGTTTATAGTCAACATAATATTTATTGGAAAAGCCTTTTACGTACTGAATTAGTAAGCAAATGATCAGCTGCACAGGAGAGTCCTTCTAAACTGCTTTTTGGTAATGAAAATAATATTTAACGCTTTATACATTTAACTTATGAAAGTGGAGATCAGAGGCATGTTAAATTAAACACACCTAAATTAAATGCTGACTGAGCAGCAGACTGTGCTGTGCAGGGGCTCTCATTCTCTGTTAGAGCAGTGTCAACTCTTTAATATGCAATTTCTGCCTAAGTAATATCCAGAGCATTCGGTGCTTTTTTTTTCTGTATTTGATTAGTAATTCACTGTTGTTCGTCTAGCATTTTCCAGAGAAATAGATCTATACATCTGAAGATCTGGACAGTATTTCTAGAAAGGACCTTTTGCTTACTGGGAGTATGGGAGCAGGGCTCGGTTTGAGCTTGATCCCCAGCGCGGCCTGGGACCTCTTGTGAGCAATGCGAGCTTGAGTGTACGGTCCTGTTAGGTATTGACATTTGTAGAGGTTTGAAAAAGGTGCTTTGAAAACTCCAAGTGTTAAAAGTGCAAAAAAATTTTGGCAATCTTAGTAAAATTCAGTTTGGAATCTGAGTTATGAGTGCATGTGGGTGGAGGAACATGTTTTTCATGCTTTAGGAATTTTTTTTCCAGATGCTTTCTCAGTGCTTGGGTAACTAAAAGCTAAGTATTAAGACTTCAGCATGGATTTATTCCTTAGTTTGAACGTAGTTTAAGAAAATTGAGCCGCATAGTTTCATGGCACGTTTTTAACTTTATTATAGTGATGATGTCGCACAGGGCACGTTGGAGTCTGTTCCAAAATGTGAGCACAAGTATGTGCAAGCTGTGCAGATAAGCCTACCGATAGACAATATGAATTATTCAATGTTAAGTGCACGTGGTTGGAGATACAAGAGATGTGAGGGAAGAAATCCAGAACTGTGTTGATCCCAGTAACTACAAGTTGCACAATGAAGTGTGGAGTAAATGTAAAATGCCATTTTGTATTTCCAGAAGGAATTTAGTCATTGAAATTGTTTTGTTTAGTTGTCAGCTGAGATTGTATTTGACCTGAGAATGGAATCTTATTCTGTGTGGTTTTAACAGAAATTTTGCCTTCTTTCCAGATATTTCGATTTTTTACTGGTATATACAGAAGCTGACACTGATCTTATTCTGTGTGGTTTTAACAGAAAATTTGCCTTCTTTCCAGATATTTCTATTTTTTACTGGTATATACAGAAGCTGACACTATAACTGAAGCCTGAGTGTATGCTTTGTTTTCAGAGAGTTGGGAGACCATTTGTGGACACTTTAACAAAGGAACAACTTGACTGAATTTGGGAAATCTCTCTCTACGAAATTATAATTCCACTTGGTTGTGGTTCTGGCAGATGTGTTGGTGGGAGTGGAGGACTGAGTTCTTAAAACCGTATCGTGGATATAAATGACTTTATGTTCTGTTAACATTTTCTCTGGTAAAACCGTGTAATCGATAGGGTGTTTTTTGAGAACATCTGTAAAATGGCAATAGTAATAACTGACTTACCTCTTGAATTCCAGTTCTCAAGGAAGGTGGTTGTACTTTGAACACGTTGAGAGACAGCCTGCAAAGCAAAGGCGTGAGGATGTGAGGGAGGACGGTGCTTCAAGGGCATCTTCTTGATGACAGAGGAGGCTTCACCAGTTACGGTCTCTCTCTTGCCCCAGCATCTCCAGCTGTGTTTCTTACAGCTGAGCAGTCGCTGTAGGGCCAAGAATAATTAGCTGAAGGTAGTGCAGCAGCAGTTTATGAAAAGTTTGCCTTAAAAAATAAACGTAAAAATTAAAAAAGGCCCTGGAAGTACCCTTTGAGTGATAAACAGGAACTTAATATAGCTGGATTTTGCCTTGTGATACATGGGGCAAAGAAATCCCACAGGCAGCTTCTGCTTTCGGAGCAGAGACTGGGCTGAGGGCACGTCTGGAGGCTCAAGCAGTGGGGAATGCTTGGGGTGTATGTCTATCTAGGAAATAGGAGGCTGTGTAGAGAGTATGAGAAGGTTCTTGGCCTGGATTAGAGGAAGGCATAGCAAAGTCAGAAGAAAACTGATGTAATAGCTAGGATTTAATGAAAGATTTAATCTGGGAGGTAGCCTTTATCTCAGGCATTTGTTAGGGGTGAGCAGAGGGGGAAGGCAAGAAAGAAATGCTAGTATGAGCGATAATTGGAGATATTTATTTCCCCCTCTCTGATTTGTGTGCCTTTCTCTGATTCTGTACATTAGCATTAATTCAGCTTCCTTGTGTTCTCCCTTTTTTATCCCTGCAAAGTTCTTCAGCTAATTCCATAACTCTTAGTGTTTCTCCAAGTTTTACATCTCAGTCAGTTCATTCTCAAACTTGCTTTACTGGTGTTGTGTTGCTCACAGTCTCAGTTAACTAGGAATTTAGTGAGTCTTGTTCTTCCAGTAGTCCTATGCCGTCTTTTTTTTAATGATTTATGTTATTGAGGGCTAAATCAGGCCTTGATGGTGTGTATATGAGGACTTAGTGTTGGTCAGTGCCTAGGAGAATTTTTCAGTTTGAGTAATTCTTAGGAATCCTGGAGATGAAACTCTTCCATTTCATCAACTTGGTACTGTTTGCACTACGAGGACTGATTCTTGTTCGTGACGGGTTTCTGCTTAGGTAGGATGGAATTTTGATTCCTGGCTAAGTAGATACTTTAATGACATGTTAATGGACTAATAAAAATTACTTTTTCTGGGTGTGTGGTTTTTTGAAGATCTCTTCAAAGTTGTCTAGTGTTTGCGACTGGCTACACAAAGCCAAGTTCCAGCCCACGAGGAAAGCATGCCTTGAAAATAGGCTTTGATTTTTACTGCAGCCTACACAAAAGGGCCACAAAAAGGCTTCGTGTATCAAATCTAGCAACTCTTTGAGAATTGAGGTTTTTTTAATGAAGCATTGCTTTAATCTGGTAGTCAAGGTCTGTTTTAGCATGAGTTCAGGCAGAGTCTTCCAATGTCAAGGCGTGATGTATGCTAGTCCTGAAGTCTGAGGGGTCTCGGGGGGTTTTTCGTTGGCTTACTTGTCAGATTGCAAATCTCCTTGGCACCACGATGCTAAGATTGTTGGTGAAGGCCACTCAGTGTGTACATCGATAAAATTAGCTCTGTACAGCTAATTGGTTTATTTGGCAAATGTACTGAAGACTGCAGTTTTGTTTATCTTTTTCTGCATGCTAGGCACTGCAGTGATTCAGATTCAGTTACTGAGAAGTTAAAGCAATCTGTGGATTTATGCATTTCAGTCTCAAGCAGACGAAGAGAAAGACCAAAAGTATTCCTAAAGCAAACAAAGAAAGGACTAGAATAGAAACCTTGGCCTTTGTGGTGACAATTTAAACTTCAGTTTGTGAATAAAGTGGTATATTCCAGTTCAGTGATGTGGCTAGCTGTAAAGAAGCTGCATTTTTACACACTTGGTGCCTTCAGCCATCTTTCCTTTTCCATTAAACCCTTTCTCTTGTACCCTACCAAATATAAATGATTGTCACCCTTAAAAAAACCAGAACACTTAAAACCTTCATGTGTTGCCTAGTAGTAGAAATAAAAACAGACATGTATCTGCAGTGAAGTCTCATTTAAAGTTATGTGCAGAGAATAGGAACGGTTAGCGGAGTCATTTGTAAAGGCAGTTCAGAAGGGGTGGTTTGTGGTATTCAGAGTATTTTCCACAAAATATGCTGAACTGTTTGGACGAGACATGATTTCACATAACAGTTTCAGCAAAGATTTTAATTGTGGGCCATGGTGTTTTGGGGTGTTAGAGCAGCATGTGGTAAATAGCTGGTGTTTGCTTTTTGCCTTTTTTTTTTTTTTTTTTTTTGAGACTTTTTTACACTTCAAACACATTATTTTTGCCATGCAGCCTTTTAGAAAATGTTTTTCAGAAAGGCAGAATTTTTGCTGTGGAAACCAGCCTGTAAGCTTGTGTGGACGGGGGGCTGTCCTGCAGCAAAAGCTGGAGCAACGCTGCCTCCAACACGGGTTACCAGCCTCACAAGTCAAAAGCTACACAGACTTTGAAGCATTAGCAGAAATGTTTCCATTACTTGACCGCATCAAATTTGACCTGCTTTGTAGCTGTTTTGATTTTTCAATGGTGTGCACTAACTTTAGTTTCATTTTATGTCAAGATCTTTATTCCCCTCTCCCTCAAAGACTCATTGTTCTTTGCTTCTTGCTTCTATCTTAAAACAAACCAACCAACCTGTGATGCTTTTAATGATTATGCTGCATATCTCTATGATTAAAGATGGTCTACACAGAAGTAAATATTAAGTAAAGTCCTT
Organism: Podiceps cristatus; assembly: GCA_000699545.1. Lineage (NCBI taxonomy): Eukaryota > Metazoa > Chordata > Aves > Podicipediformes > Podicipedidae > Podiceps > Podiceps cristatus. The sequence goes on from JMFS01010002.1 coordinate 22,972, forward strand.
TCTACGTCATCAGCCTGCTGGCCTGTGTTTATCTTCTGTCAGAAAGTAAAACAAATGAATCCTGGAATCTTGCTGCTTGTTTGTACAAGCATAAATGATTAACCTGGAATATCAAAGGGAAGGCCAAAGATGGCGGAAAGGTGTAGTTACTAGCACCGTTCAGTATGACCTTCCCCCCTTTCCTAAGGAAGATGTGGACGCGCTGCTGGCTTGTCTTGCCTTCAGAATTAACTTGAGCACTAAATTGAAGGCCGTCGTTAGCTCAGGTCCTGTCCATGTGTAGAAGTCTGTGATGTGAGCAAGGAGGCTCTTACCTTTACCTCACAAAGCGTGAATGAATGCAGTCGCAGGTGTGAATTTGCCTGCTGTTTTGCATTGGCACAGGCTGGGACCTATGGAATATTTTCATGGCTTACCTGTTTTTTTTCTTCTTTTACCTTTTTTCCCCCCTAGGTCTCAAAACACAAGTACCTAGTTTTTACACTGTGCAGCTGGAAACAGTTGTAGCACCTTAGCACTGTGCTACGGGATGGGGTACGTTGCGCATGAATAAATCCGGTGTTGATGCAGACAGCGACGTGAGGACTCTCTTGCAGACTAGCAGCCATCCTTTGGGCACAGAGAGTTCAGGAGGAGGAACTTGCACACGAAGGCTTTGATTTTGTAGGCTGGGTCTGTTTACTTGGGGATGTTGGACACGGTTCCTCACCCAGGCTGTCTTTCGCTGCCTCCTTTCTGAAAATGTTGGCCTCGCTGCAGAGATGGGTGTCTCGGTGATGAAGCAGCAGCTTTCTGATGCAATTCTCGGCTGGGTTGTTCAGACATCGGTGCCACTCTCTGCTTCCCTTACTACACCCGTCTGTAGCTTGCTCCTGCGGCACCTCCTGAACCACAGCAGATGATTCATTAAAAAGGACAACTGGGGGCTGGCAGAGGAACCACTTGAGTTACATCTGCATTGAAGACATCCCCAGGGTGAATACTGACTTTGTATAAGGCTCGTCCTTTCTTCACCTCCTGCCAAATACGCTTTCACACTAATACTTTACCCAGCTGGCTAATTTGGCCTTTGAAATTATCTCAGTAATGTCAGGTACTTAAAAAAACATTCCCATCCCTTTATAAATATTATAATCTAGATGTAAAGACATTGTTTCAGTGTTGTTTGGGATCTGTTGTATTAAAAAGAATAGTTCTTCAGTGCCGTGCAGCAATCCAGAGCGGAGTATAAACAAACACTATGTCAAGCTGAAACAAGTCGGTTGACTTTGAGAAGGCAGAATGTAAATGCCCAAGTCAGGAGAATTAGTAGCTTTTGTAACGTTGCAACAAACGCGGGGAGATTGCTCCTGCTGACAAGCCCTAAACCTTTCTTGTTTAAAAGAAAGAAAAACAAAAAGAAAAGCAATTTGGAAAGATGGAATAGTAGGCAAAGATGAGGTTTGTGCGAATCTTGTGCAAAGCGCGTCTCAGTTGCCTGGTTTGCAGATAAGTATCCATGCCGTTCTCCTACACCGCCTCTGATGTGGGGATAAAATTAACTTTTTAAGCCTTTGTAGCCTTTTTAAGCATTTGTACCTGAGTTCACGGGTTTGGGGCTTGACGTAGCAGCAGCCGGATCCTGCTAGCAGTCTTGCTGGAGTCCTCTTGGAGCCAACGCGTTTAAGAAGCAAATCTGGCGTAGATCCAGCTTTGCAGAGCAAGGAGGGGCTGTCTGCTCCGCCGCTGGCATGGTTTCACGGCCAAGTCTCCCCTTGATGACCTTTGTCACCTGTTTCTTTACTGGAATTTAGAAATCGATGGCTTTTAAGTGATAGAGCACTTGAAAATATTTTTTTGCTCTAGTGGGTTTAATATGCAAATAGTGGAGCAGAGCCAACGGTCCAGCTCGGGCAGCCTGTTTCTGGAGATTGCTCCATAAAGGTTTATTTCGGCTATTAGCTGTTGTGCCAATGTTTTTCTTACAAGAAAGAGTAATGGTTTTTGCAACCTAAAATTGAGGGTTTCGCAGGCTGCAACTGGAAAATTGGCAGCCATGCTCGTCTACTGTAGACTGAAAGCCTGTGGCAGAGGGAAAAGAGTTAAATGAAAAAAATATAATTCTTCAATAATAGCTTTAGAGACTTATTCTGCTAGTTAGCTGTAGAAAGCACACCTGAAATACAGAATAAAGGTAATAATTATATAGTCAGACTATATGCAGATAGTTACAGATGGTATACTTTTCTAGCTCAATAATGTGTTCTTAAAATTGGAGATGGGGAAGTAAAACGAGTTATTTGATTAAATAAAAAAAGAAAGAAGAAAAAAAAAAAAAAGGAAAGAAAAGCTCCACCACTGTGAGGAACTTCAAAATTGCTTTTGGCTAGTACTAGAACATACAAGTTCTGATTTTACCAGTACTTATTCCCAGTTTTTCTGGTATTTTTTCCTCTGAAGCACTCGCAACATGAAGAGAAATTAAAGGTTGCTCTGTCATGCTTCCATAGAACCATGGATGGTGATTCTGTAATCCTGTTTTGTTTCAAATTGAATTGCCATAGTCCATCAGACTTCTCTGTTTAGGTCAGATGTTAAAAAAAAAAAACAAACAAAAAAAACCCAACCCAAAACAAACAAGAGAAGCATTCTCTGATTATGCAGTTTGCCAGTGTAAGAAATAAGTAATTTTTAATCCATTCTAAAAATAGTTTCCTGGTGCAGCTGTTTTAATTATTACTAAGACAAGGATTTGTGTATTTTTTTCCATGAACATCTGGGTTAAATAGCAGACTTCTTTGGTCCGTTTGCTTGACATGTGAGGTGAGGCAATTTTTATTCTGCTAGCTGTGTTAGGTGGGGTGCAGCTGCTTTAATTATTACTAAGACGAGGATTTGTGTATTTTTTCCATGAACATCTGGGTTAAATAGCGGACTTCTTTGGTCCGTTTGCTTGACATGTGAGGTGAGGCAATTTTTATTCTGCTAGCTGTGTTAGGTGGGGAACATTGCTCTGGAGCTGAGAGGTAGAATTCTAGTGTAAGTGTAAAAAAATAATTCCCATGTTTTTGCTACCACGTATTCACTTTCCCAAATATACTGAGTGTGAGTGAGGAGAAAGGTGATAGAGAGATGAGAGAGAGAAATGGTCCGCGCCAGGGGAAATGGCCAGTTGAGTATCTTCTGAGCATTCATTCTCATGCTGAAAGATCGGGATCGGGTGGGAAAGAGACTACCTCAAAAATAGTTATGTCTTTTTTAGTTACCATCCTCTCTTGGATCTAGTTTTAGATATGTTAGAGCTGTAATATTTTCATCTTTGGCTCTGTAGTTATTGTTCCTGGCCTGTTATAAGGGTCTAATGGATACTGAATGACTGGGATTGCTGAGATCATGCTGAGCAGTCCTTATTGAAAAGCAGAATTAAGCTGGTAGCTGCTAATAGACCTAGTAGAAATGGAGATTGATGCGAGTTTCCTGATCTAATTTTTGCTTAAACTACTGTGCTGTTTCATAGAATTGGAGAGAGGGAAACGATGTCTCATTTGTGGCCCTTTCAAAGAAAAACATATTGATGCAATTTTCTTTCACTGTATTTTTTTCTCCTGAGTGAGATCCTGTCACGCTTACCACAAAACCTTTTTGTATTTGCAAACTGCTTATGCTGCTGCAGATCACCTCCCATGTTTTGTTTTACGATGCATCACGTACCTTTTGTGTGCAAAGAGCAGGTGTTTGCAGTGTGTTGGATGGGACTTGGCGAAGAGGTCTTCTCCAGGAGTCCCAGAACCATTGTTGGTTCAGAAACTTTTTAGTCCTGATCTGAAAAGGGCAGGTTCTGAAACACCACCACAAAGTTCTGGTTCAGCATTTTTGTAAGCATGCCATATAGAAAATCAGGAGGTTTTAACACAACGGGACATTCATTAAATCTTCTGTGTATTGTAACAATAGAACAAAAGTGAAGGAATTTTTTTCTTTACGTAAATACATAATCCAATCACAGATAAAGAAAACAATGTTCACATTTAATATTTGGGTTTTTTTCTATGAGTTATGATCAGGTAGTATCGTAGCTGGTATGATTGCCAGAAAGTTGGGGGTTTTTTTACGGTTTTAAGATTTCTTTCTCTGATATTTTGTTTTGCAGTATTATGTGCCAAGAATCTTGCAAAGAAAGATTTCTTCAGTAAGTATGCCCTAATTGTATAACTTTCTGCTCTTGATTAATCAGGTTCATTTGTAGATTGTGCATTATTGTCATGGCTCATCTATGTACGTCGTTTGTTCTGTGGTTCCATTCTTGCAGTAATGTTGCGTTCCTACATCAGTAGACGTTACCCTGACTTGTATTTAGATAGAGTAGGCTCTGGAATTGGAAAGACTTTGGACTCGCAGATTCTAGTTGAAATTCTGGCTGATGAGACACAAGCAGGTTGCTGCTTACGCTTCTGAGGGGGGTGGGGTGGTACCAAGAGCATCCCTCTCAAAGAGATTTTTATTTGTAAAGCATGTCAGGGTTCGAGTCCAGGGTATGCATAAAATACCCCAGTGCTGCAGTCTCAATATTATGATAAGGCCTGAATAAAAATACCTACTTACTAGTATGCATGGGTATGCACTGTTAAATTAAGCATCTTTAACCTTTTGTTTTCTAAAAATCTTCACAATTTTTGGCAGATCTCAATCTGTATGACAGAGGTACGTTATCTAATTAGGAACTCAAGTCTATTTTGGATTTACTAAAATAGTTTTATGGTAACGGCTACTTCCCTTTCTTGGGGTGAGAAGCAGAAGCTCATGATAGCATTAATTTGGAAGAAACAACCCCAAAAGTCTGATGTTTAATAGCACCTTTTCCCTTCCACAGGACTTCCTGACCCATTTGCAAAAATAGTTGTTGACGGGTCAGGTCAGTGCCATTCAACTGACACTGTGAAGAACACATTGGACCCCAAATGGAACCAGCATTACGACCTGTGAGTTGTTTGTAAGGTCATAAGTAAACAAGATTCCAGAGATTTATCTAATAAACAGAACGCAATGTTTGGCACTGCAACTTCAGTTTGCATTAGCAAGAAGAGTCGCATTTGCTGAGGAGGACTGATTTTTTGCAACAAGAAATTACCTGTTAATAAAGGAGTGGTACTTTGCTCTTAGGTGTTTGAATTTGGAAACAGTTGTGTGTCAGATATACAGCACAACTGCATAGAGTAAGCTCTACTGGAGCAGTGCAGTCCAGCTTTTACAAAAGATTGCCCTTGTAGTGATTTATTCTCTTCAAATTACTAGAAACATGAATTTTAAAGTTTTGTACGTTAATCAGCTGGTTGCATAGCTTTTAATGAGGCTGTCTGTAGTTAAATTCATGCTGCAGCAATATCAATTTAACATGCTGTGTGAAATCATCGTGCAGTAATTCATTAATAACACCATTTCAGGCTTAAGCACTTCTGTATTTATAATAAAGCAGCATGACCCGTGTACTAAAAATGTATCAGAATTGGTACCAAATAAAGCATAAATTTTGTGGAGTAAAGAGAGGTTATTTTTTTCTAAAATTACTCTTCTATATTTTTCTAGATATGTTGGGAAGACAGATTCCATAACCATCAGTGTATGGAACCATAAAAAAATCCACAAGAAACAGGGAGCTGGCTTCCTGGGGTGCGTCCGACTCCTCTCCAATGCCATCAGCAGGCTAAAAGATACTGGATGTAAGAGCAATTCCTACTCGGCGCAATCAAGAACCTTCTGTGCCTTGTATCTGAGTAGCGAATACCATTCCCACCTACCCCTCCCTGGTGTTTTGTTGATCTTTCCCGTTCTCCTTTGCAGACCAGCGTTTGGATCTATGCAAACTAAACCCCACAGATACTGATGCTGTACGAGGCCAAATAGTGGGTAAGAACGCTCTCGGCTAAACTTGCGTCTTCTTGGGTAAATGCACTATATGGACAAATGTTGTATTAATAAAGAAACCTGTAGTCATGACTGCTTCCATGCCTTCCCTGTGCTGTTTCTTCTGCCCTTAGCGGGATTAAATTGCATAACCTGAACATTTTCATTGTACTCCTATGGAGGAGTTTGTGTTCTCTCAGTTGATAATAAGAAACAATATTAAAAAGAGGGAACGCATCTGGCAAGGTTTCTCATGCAGCTCTGGAAGGGTAAACGTTACTGTGAAACTGATTGTGTTTGGACCAAGGTGAGAGGCAAAGAGCATCTCAATGTGGAAAAGAGGATTTGGGGGAGTTTTTTTGCACATTGCTGTTTTAATACCTTTGACTCATGTAACACGTTTCCATATTTCAACAAGGCAGTGCTGGTTTTCTGGCAGATTTATCCCATTTTACCACATTTTGCTGCCCCTCAACCCAAGCTTTTCATTGATACTTAAATATACTTGGCGAAACCCAAATTCTCACTGTAATGATGACATCTAGTGGCGAGTAATTTCTTTCCCGCTGACTTTTCTGGGTCTTCATAAAACACAGAGGTAGAACCTGACATGTTTGATATTTACGGAAATAAACTCAGCTTAAATTTTGACCTGGTGATGCCTCTGGTTTCTCTTCTTCATTTTTAAAAATCAGTATTGCTTTAGGATTATAGGTGGAGTTTTAGTAAGCAGTGTGCTCTTGGGTGTAGGATATTTTTTTCCTTAATATTTTACCCTGTATAAATATGGGTTGTTGGGCTTTATGTTGGTTTTAAGGGACAGGTTGTTCTTTTATTATTAACTTGTGTTTCCTTTTTTTAATTTCAGTCAGTTTACAGACACGGGACAGAATAGGCACAGGAGGTTCTGTGGTAGACTGTAGAGGGCTTTTGGAGAATGAAGGGTAAGGATTGTTTTCTTTACACTTTAATTAGAAAAATTATTTATAAGTGGAAAGAATATAATTAACACTAGGAATATTAATTATCAGTGTGACTAACAGAGTGCCTGGGGATATGTATCAGGTAGTAAGGTTATAGCTAGATACTTAACTTGAAGAAAATAAGCTGATCCGGGTAGGACTTGGTATGTTTTGTTACCAGTGCTTCTGGCATTTCCATGAGAAAATTGGGGTATAAAAACATACAGAAAGTGGCATATCTTAGCTTAAAAGTTGGCAGCACTTGAAGTAATGGGGGCGGAGGGGAGAGAGAGCAACAGTTATTTCTGCATTCACTTCTCTGTGATGGAAACTCTTGAAGTTTCCCCATTTTCAGAACGGTTTATGAAGATTCCGGACCGGGAAGGCCGCTGAGCTGTTTTATGGAGGAACCAGCACCGTATACAGATACTACAGGGGCTGCTGGCGGAGGCAACTGTCGCTTCGTGGAGTCCCCCAGTCAAGATCAGAGGCTTCAGGCACAGCGACTTCGGACTCCTGAAGTCAGGGGTCATGTACAGACACCGCAGAACAGACCGCATGGTCACCAGTCGCCTGACCTACCAGAAGGCTACGGTAAGAGTTTTCCAGAACTTTAAAATTGACTTTTTTTTCAAAAGACTTCAGAGAAAAATTCTCCCATTTTAATATATAGATGTGGTTTACCTGTTAGAACACGCAGCCTCCACGTGCTTCTAATGATCTGCCTTTTGGAAAAGGAACTAAGCAGCGCAGATGAGAGCTTGAGATTGGCTAATTAGCAGTTGGCTACGCCAGGATACACTGAGGGGTTGATGGTAAATTAAACATGAGTTTGTGGTATGATGCTGTTACAGAAAATTCACTGCTAATCTTGGCTGTGTATCTAGGGAGAACGAATGTAAGGAGCTCTTTAAACTAGAGCAGTAATGCTATTTTTTCCTTTCCCCTTGGCATGTTGTGTAGGTTTGAGCCCACATTTGAGAAAAGATCGGGAAAATATAAAAACAACAAAGAAGCCAGTAGTACAGAAGATTAGGGAGGATAAGATTAAGGAGAATTTAAATCTCGGAAAAGAGCCCACCAAATCTAGGAGTAAAGAAATCTAGTTGCGGGTTTACGTTGTCTCAAAATCTAAAAATAAAAATACAAACTAAAAGACACTGGTGCATGGATTGTGAGTTTCAAAAGAATGCTGAAATGTGTAGAGGAAGTAAATTTGTGAAGGACAAAACAGTCATGGATTAGGGGAATGGCTCAAGTACTTCCTCCTAGATTTGACAGAAAGATAATATTCTAATGGCTTTAAACTGTTTATTCAGATTTTTTCAGATTTGTAATTAAGAATAATCTTTCTTCCCTTTTCATAGAACAAAGAACAACGGTACAGGGACAGGTTTATTTTTTGCACACACAGACTGGAGTTAGCACATGGCATGATCCTAGGATACCCAGGTATGTATTGATAGTTACTAAGTCAGTTTTTTGTGGGGAATTGTATGTGTGTGGCAATAAGCTGAATCTTTAAGAGCAAAAATCTATGAAATAGACTGTCTAAATGTAAAGGGAGAGCTACGAGCAGAGGAATAATTTTAGATCTTTCTAGTTACCTTTTCAGCAAACATTAAGGATTGCTCTTTTTTGAAAAAAAAAAAAAAAATCTACATGTGAATCAGGGGGGAAAAAAATAGTAGTCCTTCAGGAACTCCCATTTGACAAATGCTTCCTAAAATGGCAATGTGACTTTGTTTTTTTGGTGAAGGTACAGATTTCTGAGTCTTACACTTTAGGGTTTTTTTTAGTATGAAAACAGTTTGGGCTGAAAATTGAAGAAAAGAGTTGCTACTTTCTTAAAGCCATTGTTTCTTGCATATTGAACTTTTAACTTGTGCTCTGACAGTGCTCACTCGTGTATAACTGAGGCAGAGATTACTTCTCATCTTTAAACTTGAAGTGGTGTTGGGGTTTTTTATGCTTTAGACCAATGAATCCTCCACATGATTAATTTAGTAAAGCCTCTTTAAACTTCAACTTGCAGTTAATCCAGGTCTTTGTGGCTAAGGTCTGGCGCTTTTCCTTGAGGAGCTCTGAGTCTGGGCTGTTTCCCTGGGCCACCTGCACACCAGATTCAAGAGTGAAGCACCAAGTTTATAACTCTTCAGCTGCTGCGCTGGCTGGATAATACATGAATGTGATACAGGATATTAGAAAAATGATATAAAGTAGTGTCGGCAAAAGTGTTGATAAACCCACAATATATGGAAGGATATGAAAGAGAGAGAGAAAATAGCTGATGCAAGATTAGCTGGTATCATTGGAAGAAGAAATGACAATGCTCCTTCATTTGTGTCCCTCGTGTCAGGCTTGTGGGCCCAGAGCCTTGTCTCTTCTTCCAGCGATGCTGGGTGTCCTAAGGAAAGGTATTGCTGCTGCTCTCAACAAATCTTAGAGCCAGTTTTCAGGACCAGCAACGTGAGCGGACACAACAGTGTCTTGTGAGTCACGGGATAATTTATTTTAGTTAAAGGTGGCTTTCATACTACCAACTTGCCAAGGTTAGGTTTTTGCACTGCATTTAGCACAGATGTAGGTTAAAACTCGGTGTAATCAGATCTCTACAGCACTTTCAGATGCACAGCTGATTGAAACAAATGGTTACAACCATATAATCTTCTTTAAGGAGCCTGAGACAAAGGCTTGTCTGTCTGCCTGTGTATCCCCTGCTGGCTTATACTCACTCTGACATTCATCAAGCCATTGGTGTACAAAGTGTTTCAACCTTTCTAAAGCCTCTCAGTTTACTCATTTATACTGATACTGCATGGTTAGTTTTAGGTAAGGAAATATATAGAGTGGTGTCCGTCAACCCTGGATAATAGATGAATCCATTCCAGTTGTCTAAAGAATACTTAACAATAGCTTTTCTCTCTAAAAATAATTTTCAGGTTTCCTTCCTTTCTTTTCTTGCCACTCTTAGTGTTTTCCTCTGTTAGGTGGCTGGAGCCTTAAGTATTTTCAAGTTTCTAGGTGTAAATAGACCTGAATTCAAACACTACCTGAAAGTGAGTGACTACCTTTAGCAGCACTTAGAATGATACCTGAAATTTATCTAGGATGAAAGGAGTGAGTGTGGTGGTGAAGCCTTACTCTCAATGATTTTATCAGTCAACTAGTTAGGATTCTAACCTGGTCCAATTAAAGAGGTGATTTTTTTTTTTTTTTTTTTTTTTTGGTCATTTTAGTATTTGGCTGCCTTGGCCTCTTATCTTATGGAGTGTTTGGAGACAGAAAATGGTGCAGAGGCCTTTGGTTAATTGTTTGGTTTTCTGCACGTGGATCACATTAGTGTTAATGGGAATTTTTCTGTGACAATTTTGCTATGAAAAAGTGTCTCTTCTTCCTTTTACAGCCCTCAGAAGCCCTGTCATCACCTAAATGATGGTGTTGCATATTGAAGTTATTTTTAAGCTGTGTGGCTTTGTTACTTTCAAAGCCTTTCAGAGACAGAAGGTGTTTTGCTGATTTATCTTTCCATCCATGTACCGTGCATACCTAGGGAGTTGCCCCGCTTAGGTTGAGGATTCTAAAAAGATGGCGTTAAAGTAGCTACTGTGTCCTTCCTAAGACTTCCATAGCCTGGAATCACTGAGCACCAAATTCATGCCTCCCTCTCCCCTGAATATAAATTGGTTTCATCTTCACTTCAGAATGGCTTATAACTTTTTGTTTGCTTTTCTCCTTAGAGACCTTAACAGTGTGAATTGTGATGAACTAGGACCTCTGCCTCCAGGTTGGGAAGTTAGAAGTACAGTTTCAGGAAGAATATATTTTGTAGATCACAACAACAGAACCACACAATTCACAGATCCACGACTACATCACATCATGAAGTAAGAACCTTGCCTGATAAATCAAGTTTGGATTCTTAAACCTTTTATTTTTGTCCAATTTTAGCTACAGTCTCGGAGTCATGGGGGCTGAAAAATTGCATGGTAGCGATACTGGGGAACAGATGCAACCAATGCTCTAGTCTAGGTCCCGAGCACTGGTTCTCAGTGCTGGTTTTATCTAACCTTTTTGCAGATACTCTTCAAAAATGTTTTTACTATGCTTTGCAGTCCTCAGGTTTAAGGGAAGGCTGGCTTATCTCGGCACAAGGCTGATCTCTAAACTGTTTTGACAAAATTGCCCCAAGCTGTGCTGGAGCGAATAGGCAGTTCTGGCAACGGTGGGGTGTGGGGTAGAGGCTCTGCCAGGCGGGTCCCCAGGAGGCAGCTCGTGCCTGTCTGGATTAGCAGTTCTAGCCCTGTGCTAGCCACGCTGGGCCTGAACTGGCTTCGTGTTCCCTTGAGCTCCAGGCAACAGGAATATAAAGCCAGCTGGAGTCTGGTCGCCTGGTGCTGTGCACGGCCAGTTTGGGTTTAGCAGGATTTAATAAGCTCAGGCTCTGCATCACGCAAAGGCAGCTGAACTGTTACAGGACTGACCCTGGAAGCAGCCTGGCAGTGCTGCTTCTGCCCAAGATCAGACTTTTTCCTTGATCCGAGTCGTCTGTGCTTGAAGCCAGCTGGGGAATCTCTGCATCTACAAAATAATTGCTTCTCAACCCGAGTAAAGCACTGATGGATAAGGATAGTCAAATGTATGAAGCTGCAACTATTTGGGACAGGTCCCTCTTTTAATAACCATAGATGCAGTACTTTTACTGTGTCAAAAATCCCCAGCCTTATTTTGCATGGAGCTGGAGTAAAATTCATTGCGGTTGTTAGATAGTTGCATTTATAAAGCTGCTGTCTGTTCCATTAGAGGTCTATTTTCATGTTATACTCCTAAAAGTTGTCTCCATATGGGAGAAATACCAGACAAGCTTTTTATTTAATGCTCAGTCAGCGTTCAGTGATCATGCTGTACAGCCTTCCACAATGTCTTGCCATATAAAAACTGACCTGAAAAATGCTGACACTCTTTATTGAAAATAACTGTGTTCCTTACGTCCCTGAATGTAGGGTAATGATGCTATAGAAGTTACCCAGCTGTATACACATTTCACTCCAGGTTCTTCTTAGAGAAGCTTAATCAGTTCTTCCATCACTGTTTTACATATTCCTTATCGTTACGTGTCTAGAATAAATATTTTACGTTTCTTTCCAAGCCATCAATGCCAGCTAAAAGAGCCCAGCCAACAACCTCTGCCAGCTCCAAATGAGGGATCACTAGAAGACGGTGAGGAGTTGCCTGCACAGAGATATGAAAGAGACTTGGTACAAAAGCTGAAAGTTCTCAGACACGAGCTCTCTCTTCAGCAACCGCAGGCTGGTCACTGTCGCATTGAAGTATCCAGAGAGGAAATATTTGAGGTATTTGATTGACTTTTTACTACTTAATAGCAGCTTTTGTCACTCAAGAGTTAAGTAAAACTGATCTTTGATGATCGCAAGTTTGCTTCACAAGAGAGGTAGTGAATGCCACCAGGTGTTACGGAGTTGTCATCATTGGAATTTGCTTCAGATTAGCGCTTTAACAGAATAACCTTTCCTGTAGTTGAGTAACAATCTATGTATTACAGTAATGCATCTTAGTAGACTTGATTATAGGAAGGAAATAAAATATCTAATTGTAAAAATACGTGTATAGGAATCCTACCGTCAGATAATGAAGATGAGGCCAAAGGACTTGAAAAAGCGGCTTATGGTGAAATTTCGAGGAGAGGAAGGCCTGGACTATGGAGGAGTAGCAAGGTGAGATTTGGGGGATTGACACTTTAAAATTGTCCTTAAAGTGACCTGTGGCTGATATCATACCCTTTCAAATTGCCTTCTAATGCTATATGTAAGTTATTTGCGATTTAGTTTATAGGGAGTGGTTGTAGCTTCAGTCTTCGTATCATGGTAAATTGGAAAGTGGAAGCCTGTGATTTAACAGTTGTCCCACAGCCCCCCTGGTGTCAAAGGCTCGCGCTAAATGACTTGGTATGCCTTGTATTTGGGAATGTTACTGGACTGCATGCCAGATCGGGGTGTTTGTTTCCCCCCTTCCCCATAAGTACTCTGTTTTCATCACCATTACCCGGTGAGTGTAAAAGGCTTGTTTAGGGGAGACTATTGATCTTATTGGAGAAAGTGCTGATCGCAGCAACAGGCTCCAGTTTCCAAAGTGAAAGTGTGATCACCTCAAATCGTGAGGTTTTTCAAATAGTATATAGGCTCTGAAGTAAAATCCAAATCACAGTGAAGATTGTGTTAAATACACCTGATTTCCAGCAAATGGATTGCAAGACGATAGAGGTTCCTTTTTGTTACGTCTCGGCCACGTCCGGGGGGGCCTCTGGGCTGTTGGAGCAGGGATGGGGATGAATTAATCCTAAACAAAGGCTAAAATTTTAGCGAGGACTCGCCTCCCTCCCTCTTAATAATAATAATAATAATAATTCCCTGTGGGTTGCATCAGATCTGAAGTTCTGGAGCTGAACGTAGCATCACTAAAATGCTCATCTTTGTGGTGGCTCAGATGCATTGTGTAAAGTCACTGAGAAATGTCTCAAATCCCCAAAGGCTGCATCACCCACTTAGGTGGGTTCAGTAACCCATCGCTGGACAAAGGAAAGAAGTTGGAACATTCTGAGCTGCCTTACCTGAGAGTGTCTCTGCTGTAGACACCCTGTTGCCCTGATGGCTTTCAGAGTTGCCCCTTTCAGACTCTTTCAGATCAGTACTGTTCCACTTCTAAGCATTGGAGTTGATAGTTCTCTCAGAATATTCTGGACCTGGGATGGGTGTCCAAATTTAATAATAAAAGGGTATTATTACAAAATATTATTACAAAAACTAGCTCCATCCTGGCTGAAACCAGGACAGTCATGGTGAGTTGGGAGGTCAGAAATGGCTTTAGTGCCATTTTGGTCCCTGTATATTACTGAGGTGAGAGAATTTACCTAAGGCCTCCTCAGCGTTTGGTGTCGCTGCCCCTTCTGGGCTCTCTGCTGAAAGCAGAGATTCTCTAGTCGTCACGCATTTGCAGAAAAACAGCTTTTCTAAAGACCTCCAGTGATTGACCTGATTTTAAACAACAGATTTTTTTGAATATTTCTTTAGAGTGTACAGGTTGCAGAAGAGCAGATCTCTCTGTCTCCAAATACCAGAACTCTGTACAAAGCCAAGATTTTTTTGGAAGCGGGTCTTGTTCAGACTCAGTTTGTGGATGGCGTTGGCTAACAGCTTGCTGTAGCTTCTCAAATTGATGTTAATCCCTTCAGTACTTTTAAACTAAACCAAGTCTGCCTGTGAGTGGAGTAAGACACAGGGGGTTTTGAGCAGACCTTTTTGGTCTGCAAATGGAGGGCAGTACAAGGTGATCTGATTTTGAAATAAGCATTTCGTAACTGATGACTAGTTTGATGATTCACAATAATTGTGTTGTTTGAAACCTAAGTGGAAGTTGCACCCTTCTAAAACACTTTTTTTTTTTTTTTTTACCCTTTTTCTTCCAGAGAATGGTTGTATTTACTGTGCCATGAAATGTTGAATCCCTATTATGGACTCTTCCAGTACTCCACAGATAATATTTACATGCTGCAAATCAATCCAGACTCTTCTATCAATCCTGTAAGTATTAACATACCTACTTTAGCAGATGTCCCCTGCAGTTTTTGGTTATAGCTGTTCTTCCATGACAAGAGTGTAAACTGAAGGGCAAAGCAGAAGAAGAATGTGCTAATGAGTCTTATATTGATCTAGTATGAAGCCAGGGGATTTGTTCAGAAATTAAAAACATGAGAGAGGAGGTATCCTTTGGTATATATCTGATTTCTTTGAGACTCCTCAGTACTGACTGGGAGGCACGGTGATTCTGAGCAGATATTTGTAGGTGAAATTCATCTTCACTGTGAATGGTGGCGGCTGTGTAAACAGGACTGCCTTCTAAGCCGTGTTCACCCCGTGACTGTAGGGGCTGGTATGCCCACCTTGCCCTTTCTCAGTAAGCTGCTGTGCTTGCTTTTTCATCTTACTGGAGGATTTGTATTGATGCAGACCCTAAAAGGAGCAGCTATTCTGTATTAGTACAGGGGAATTTCTCCTGACGTGACATTTCCTGATATTTGCTCTGCAAGATGAGGCAGATAGATTGGAAGAATCTCAACCATAGCACTTATGCCTCCAAAGTCAGTTTGTAAGCAACATGAAAGACATGAAGGAAAAGAGCGCACGGCCTGCTTCCTTAAGAGCAAAAAGACTTTGGTAGTTAAACAAATAATAAACTAATTTGTTTGGAATTGTCATATGTTAGATTCTGGGGCTTTCACGAGGGTTTTCTTTTCCCAAGTTTTGCTCTTTGAGAGGTCTAGAGGACTTGCATCCAATTTACTAGTCAGGTAATGCACAGACTTGCTTGAGACATTCAATCGTTAAATGCTTCTGGCCTTGGTTACATTATGAGGAAAAACGGTGGCTCCTCTTCCCCCGAGGGTTGCAGATGACTTGCACTGAGCGTACAGCTGACGGCAGATATAACCACAAGATGTCAGTGTCTTCCCGCTGCCTGATTCTCTTTCCTCACTCCCTGCAGGACCATTTGTCTTATTTCCATTTTGTTGGTCGGATAATGGGTTTGGCTGTGTTCCATGGACACTATATCAATGGGGGTTTCACAGTTCCCTTTTACAAACAGCTTCTGGGGAAGCCCATTCAGCTCTCCGATCTGGAATCTGTTGACCCAGAATTACACAAAAGTTTAGTCTGGATCTTGTAAGTACTGTGGTTATCAATTGTCTCGCTGTAGAGAAGATGGGGTAGATTATGTTGGCAATTAACACTTTACAGAAAATGTCTGCAAAAGTCTTGTAATGGTGGAGATCTGTACAAAATTATTCTAATACTGTTTCTATGTCAAGAAGCTCAAAGTACTTGAGGAAAAGTTCTCTTTGCAAACTCTGTCAGCTCTCCTTGCAGCAAAGTAGATAGTAAATCATTAAACGTTGCGTGGGTATAGTAGAACATCACGGTATCAAAATCCAAACTCAGGACAGAGTTCTGAGGGGAAGTACAGCCTTGTTCAAAAGAAAACCAGCTTTGATTAAAATGGGAATAAGTGGAAGTAATTCGAGCTTCTGTATGCTTACCGTTCAGAACAAAATCCAACGCTCAGCGTAGCTTTGGGACTCTTCAGCCCCGCTTTACGTTGTCTCGATTTCTTTTTCTAAATGCTGGTTTGAATTTTGTATTTAATATTACTGATGATGTTGAAGTTCACTGCATGTGGTCTCTTTCATGCTTCAGGCACATGACAGTAGATCAGATTATTGCTGTATATAGGAGGGGAGGGGGGAGAGTGTATGTAGGGTTTTATTCATTATCCCAAGTACTACTAGAATTAGATGGACAACCCATAACCAATCAGGCTCTCCAATATGCATAAAACGATACAGAAAGTGGTGATAGTGGCAATGTTCCTCTAGAGGTGTGAAATGCAGGTGGCTAGTTACTGGGTTTATTCTGAAGACTAAGTGTTCAAATAACAAACTGTCAGCATCACCACTGAGAGTTATCAAAATACCAAAAATACTATCAAAATATCAAAAATACCCTCTGTCTTTCCATTGCCAGAGAGAACGATATCACCCCAGTTCTGGACCATACATTTTGTGTGGAACACAATGCTTTTGGGCGGATTTTACAGCATGAACTCAAACCAAATGGCAGGAATATTCCAGTGACAGAAGAGAACAAGAAAGAATATGTCAGGTATTGCAGAACAAAATTATATCCTGCAAATGTAGTGGAAAGAAGGTAGTAAACAGATTATTTTTTATATATATAGTGAAACTAATGAAATAAGTGTTAGCGGGGGGAAATACCTGAGTCATAAATGACATGAGCATTTTCACACAGTGTACTATTGCAAGACCTGGGAAGATGAAGCTGTGAATTGTACTTTGTTTTTTCTGTTGATGGTGCAATAATTAATTGTTGATGGAAAAAGGAACTGATAAGCACTTCTTTCATAGTACAAAATGTGTGTATTAAAACAAGTTCTTCTGTAAAACAAGCATTTTCCAGCTCTGCTATAAAGAGCCCAGTCCTATCTAGCTCATCATCCCTGACTCTTTCTTCCCCCTCCTCTAGGTTGTACGTAAACTGGCGATTTATGAGAGGAATAGAGGCACAGTTCCTGGCTCTGCAGAAAGGTTTTAATGAACTTATTCCTCAACATCTCCTTAAGCCTTTTGACCAGAAGGAACTTGAGGTATATGTTTTATCCACTTGGAATATTGTTTTGTAATTTTTTTGATCCACAATCAAGCACTGGTTTAAAAAAAGAAAGAAAAGAAAAACAAACAAACAAAACCCACCCAAAAAACCCCAAACAACAACAACAAAAGAATAAACAAACAACACACCACCAGCTTAGGTACCAGAAAGCTGTGTGTTTAACCAAACCGTTTTTGGTTTATTCTAGGTTAACATTACTGAAAGGGCTACTTAAACAGGGAAAGACAAACAGACCGTGTTATCTAACCAAGGACAAATGCTCAACGCAGGTGGTTGGGGCAGGGAGGGAGGACTGCACGTTTGAGGAATTGTTGGCAAGACCTAACGTGTTATCTACCCCAGAATTTGTTTTCTTCAGTAACTGTTTTCATGCATGGCTGTTTCTATCTGAAATAGGCCATGGTTTATGGGGGCTAAAATAGAAGTGTAGAGCATGTAGAAAAGAAATTAATTTGACTTGTCATTTGATCCCGAGGCGCAGAATGCCACCACTTAAAATAATTCCTGTTATAGCAATTTTTCCTCTTGTTTTTGCCTTTTTAAAAAAATAAGGCAACCTGTGGAATATCGACCGTTTGTGGTATTGGAATCACTAGCTTCATGCTAGTCGTTCGTGCGTACTGATTAATCCCATGAAGTTAGTGCGTTCCATTTGCTAGCTGCTTGAAAGGGCAGATTAAAAATCCATTAAATATTTCAATACCGTCTGCGTCAGAACAGTCACAACTCTCCTAATAATGTAAATGAGTGTAAGTGGGTGCTGTCTTGGTGGCACAAAAAGGCAGCTGCTAAATGGTAGCTCTCAGAAACATGATCCTCAATGTAGAATATTACGGGAAATTTAGAATGACGCACATTTTGTTTTGAGGGATGAAGTTTTCTCTTATGCCATTTGATTGTTGCTGCCAGGGGAGGTGGTTAGATTCATGGCCAGCAGTGATTTCCTTTTACAGTATTTTACAACCTGGTGTCATCTGGAAAAGAGATTGAAGTAATGTGCCTGGTCTGTGGCAGAGCCTCTCACAAATGACATCAGAAAATGGATGAAAAGTTTCTGTAGTTTGTTGTGGGACAACAAAGCGAGTAGGATGTTACCACGAACCGAGCAGGATCCTGTCATAGTTGGCGTTGGCACCTCTAGGACAAACCTGCATCAGGACAGCGATGTTGGGTAGCGCAGTAGATGGCATGCCTTCTCCTGGGTCTGTGCCGTACCCTCATAAAGATACGCTGTCCTTCTCCGAGCGTAGATTTAACAAAGCGGGTCTAGAATGGGCTTCTGACTCCAGTTCTGGTTCTGGTAAGCGTACTCCTTGGACTCAGTTTCATTGCAGCCAAACTGGAGAGAATTAGTGCCTGTTCTAAACTCTTTTGGAGTGTTACCTTGCACCAAAAAGGAGGGTCAAGCGTGTAAAGAGTGCTAGGCTTTGTGAAATGGCTGGATGTATGTTTTTGTAGCTGCAAACCTGAATTGACTCTGAATGTTGAAGCGTTTTCTAATCCTTTGACAGCTAATCATAGGAGGCCTGGATAAGATAGACCTGAACGACTGGAAGTCAAACACTCGTCTAAAGCACTGCATGGCAGATAGCAATATTGTGAAGTGGTTCTGGCAAGCAGTGGAAACTTTTGATGAAGAAAGAAGGGCAAGGCTGCTGCAGTTTGTGACGGGTTCGACGCGTGTCCCGCTTCAAGGTTTCAAGGCTTTACAAGGTGACTGGTGTGGAGGCCGAGTTAATCTGGGGTGGGAGAAAGATAAAAATCGTGTGGTATTTACTAGCCCGTCGTGAAATATCAGTGTCTTACTGGAGAACTCAAGCACTTACAGACTTGAGATCCCAAGAGCAGTTTTACATTTGTCAGCAGCTCTGCTGACGGTGAACAATTCAGCCGTTGCCGATAGTGACAGAAGCTGGTAAATCCGTCATAGTGTGTCGCTTTGGCTGGTGTCAATATTAGCTTTTCAGTCCCCTACAACTCTGTGGACGGATGTTAAAATCATTGCATGCAGGCACGCACATCATTACAGAGCTGACCAAACAACTTTTTCACATGAGGGTTGTATTCCTGTCATTGTTTGGCAGCAAACCATTAGACCCTTAGAAAACGAGTTCCTGGAAATTGCAGGTTTTGTCATCAGAAAAGGTGGCAGGGTCCTAGGCGGTTGTGGTTCTCCTGATAACAAAAGGAGACAGTAAAGTGATGTCAAAATTAAAATACAGCGTTCTCTTTTTCAAAGAAAACCTTCTTGCGCTTAAGCCTTTTCATTTTTGAAGGCACAACTTATGTTAATATAAAATTTAGCAGCTTTCAAAAACACTCATCTGCAAATTGTCATGAACAGCCCTGTCGCTTCTGCCATCCCTTCATCAGCTGCAAATCTGATCTACGCATTTAGCCTATGACATATTTACATTTGCAGCTGGAACTGTAATTTTCACTTTTGCCTTTTTATAAGTAGCAAAATTTGTGTGCGTGAATGATGTTTTGTTGAAGCGCATTAACTAGAATGTCTGTCTGTAAGGTTCTACAGGCGCTGCAGGACCCAGACTGTTTACCATCCATTTAATAGATGCAAACACAGACAACCTTCCGAAAGCCCACACTTGGTAAGTTGAAAACATTCTGCATGTCAGTGCTTGCTTTCCCTTTGTCTTGGTTTAACAGAGTCATCTCTGTTGGTCCCGGCTATGGATTAGCCAGGGGATATGCATAGATGTGTCATGGTTTAACCCCAAACAGTAACT
>KL256930.1:0-19467 GCA_000699545.1 Podiceps cristatus
TCTGGTTACCTTTCAGGGTTAAACCATGACACATCTTTAAAGATGCTCAGTGTTTTGAGGTTGTTTTGTTTTTCATTAGTTGAAGAGTCAGGAGCATTTGTTTAAAAATAAGGTTCGGTTTGCTCCGGTGTTTAGCAGGTTTTTTGCTTTTTGTTGCATCCTTGGAGTTGCACTTAATTTTATAACTCATAGTCTCAAAAACATCAGTAGTAAGTTACAGAATGAGATGATGACATAAATAATATTCTGATGAAGCAAATTTTGTAATCTTATTGTCAATTTGTGTTCCTCCTTTTGGTTTATTTTATCTGTTTAGTTTTTTGTTTATACATTGATATGCAAACTTCTAGGCACAGACTGTTGGTTATGCAATCATATGAAGACAGGAGAGCAGTCGCCTGACGAATCTTCCCTATTTTATGGCTGTTAACATGATAATATAATTAATAAAGCTAATCTTTGTTTCTTTCTGATCATGTCAATGGAAATCTCCCTGCATATGCACGTGTCTCTGGGTGTGTATGAGAAAGCAGATACTTCTGGGCAGTAGTGTCAGAGCGGCAGTGCAAGCACTTAGTTTTGCTGCATTCCCTGAGAACAGCATAAAAACCAAGGTGGTTGTAGCCACACACTGTTATCTTACTATCTGTAGCATCACGTGAGAAGCATGCCTTGTTAGCAGACCTCCCACTCATCCTGCTCTTAGCAGACTGGTCTGCTCCTGCCTGCAGGATGCTCCACTCCTTCCCTTTCAAGAGCCGAAAGGGCCACTTAGGTCAAGCTGCATCTGCTTTACCAGCCCATACAGATCAACCTGGATACAGAAAGGATGATCATGACTAGGATAAGGCAAGATAAATTAGTGCTACCCAGTGTTTCCTCAAAACCCTTCAAAGACCAGGCAAGGAAGACATTATCAGCAGAGAGGATATCTGCCTCAGCGCTGGGGAAGGCTTCTGTTATGGTTTTCACTTGTTATGGTGAAGGCTTGATTTCAAGTCTTCTTGTATTTTGATATTCCCAGCAGCCTTGGTGTAGTCTCTTCTTGGCACTGGCAGTCACGGTATTGGCAGCTCTGACACCAGTGAATCTGGCTCTTGCACATGCACTGGCAGAACAAGTAGTGAAACAGTCACACCTGCCTAAATCTTTACTGGGACTACAACATACCTATTTATTCTGAATTTAAAAATGCTTGAACGTCCAGGAGGAATTATGTTACTTCGGTAAGGACAAAGCCCTGAAGCATCTAGGAAGACCAAAAACCTAGAGCAATTTCTGTGACAGATGTGTGTAGATACTGCTGTTCTGCTGTAAAGTGTAGAAGCCTCCATAACAATGCATGCGGCAATAAGGACTCCATTTCTGTAGCGAGATCCACACTGGCACTTATTTGGAGACTCAGAGGTAATGTAGAATAAAGAGAAGGGTGTCTTGCATAGAAGAATGTGAAGCACACTGAGCCTGGGTTACGCTCTGGAGAAAATAAACAGTAAAATGCAAATGGAAATACTGTGATGAGATTCTATGCAATCAACATTGTGCCCTAGAGAAATAAGGGGTTTGTGACTCCTGCTAGATTGGTTAATGCTGGTCTTACCCTATGTGGTTTGGGAGGGAATGAGAATGACTGGTCCTTGTCAGCTGATGTCAAAGTACTCACCGACTCACTCCCAGTCAACCAGGTTAGAGACTTGTCTTTAAAATGGCAAATTAGAAAGCCAGCTACTTCATCTGGAGTTTTAGCGTTTTTCTTTGATGTCCTACACATTCCTTTTCTATATACAGATGATGATTCTGGTAAAACTTTAGGGACCATCTAGGTCTACCCCAAATTTGGTGGCTTATTCAGTGGTTAAAAGTTAGCTTACTGTTTAATATAGAAAGGTAAAGCAGCAGGCAAAGAAAACTCTCCTTTAATACATAGAGAGGTAATGCCCTATGGCATGAGGTGTATGGCCTAGATCCAGCAAACTGCTTAATATCTTGAGTCACTTTTAAACTCTGAATTTTCCCTTTCTTTAAGGAACTGGGAGCCTTTGAACCAGAATCCAAGTGTTTTTCTTCTGGGGAAGGAATAAGGAGTCTGTTTGCAAAATAAACTACAATGAAATGTAGGAAGTCCCTGTGAAATCAGAAGCAGATTAATGTCAAAATATAGCTTAGCAAAGCTATAGTTTCTCAGGTACTGTGTGATCTATCTCACTTGATCAATAGAATTTATTTCTTTTTATTATTCACTTGTCTTGGCCGAATTAGGGTACTGTGAGGTGTATTACTAGGTAGCATCACCGCGTTTTTCAAGGATTCTGCATTTATCAAAGTTGTTGGAGTGAAATGCTTTAAAAGGAACAAAAAAAGCAATCTGTTGCTGTACTTGCCAATTTTTTATAATGAACTTCAGAGATGTAAGTATTTGGGAGGATAAACTTATTAGCAGTCTCTATTTTGGCAGCCGAGATAATAATGCATGAGGAGGTGCTCTTTTTACTTCAAAAGACCACCAGCTCTTTGAATACATTGCCCTTTTGGTTTTAGAAGGTAGCCTTACTATAAATAAGTTAGTGCCGCGCTTCTGGTAATGAATTCAGAAAAAGGAAGAGAGAAAGAGAAGATTATTCACCCTAGGCATGTTTTATTTGTCTACGTGATTTATTATAAGGATTTAACGATTCATAGTTGTTACTAATCTGTTTGTAATTGATCAATAATTCAAGTAGCATAGGGCACAGGCTGTTCCAGCAAGTGTCCATGCCTTTACAACAATCACCTTGTATAGATGTACAAATACAGCTCTGATAAGCGCTGTTTGCATGGAAGTGCTGGTACTTCATGTACTGTGGTGCTGCACTTAGCGATAACTCCGGTGATGCATACACAGGGCGAGCTGCTAGCGCTGTGAGCAGGCAGAGGAAGGCATCTATCTTGTTTCTTACAGAACACGAGACTCGCTGAACTAGTTTCAGAAATATCACTAGTCTTTCCCATCCGTTTTTTTCAAGAAGCTGGTTTGAATATTCAGGGTGAGTTTTCTATTATTAGGAAGGTATTTCTTTTGTACTGAGCCAACAGTGAGATTTTATAGAGAGAACCATCAATCATAGTCCAGCATTGCTTCAGGATAATTTACTTAGGATGGATTATTAAAGAAAGATTAAGGATGTGTTAAAATAGTTTATTTTGTATTAATAGCACACCTGAAAGATGTGTGGTCATTCCAAGGTGCTCCCGTAGGCTATTTATATAAAACAAATGAACTCTGCATAGTACATCCGTTACAATCGAACATCTGGAGATACGGAGGTCGGGGAGGAAGTTCCTTGGGCAAGAGACAGCGTGTTAGCTGGGGAGAAGGAGACTGAGTTAGGACACAAAGGTGTGTAAGAGGAAATACGACAAAAGGCACAGAACAGAAACAGCTGCAGTTATTCTGATTCTTGAAACTGGTATGTGGAAGGGGTAATCTTAATTAAGAGAACTGAGGAGAGAGGTGGTATTTTTGCATCAGGAGACACAACATCAGTGGTCCTGCTCTGCATGGACTGTGCTGGATGGGAGAGAGCAAGAACAGCGTAGCCCAACAACACGCTCTCCTTGGCTGTTGATCAAATCTTTCCAAGCTGGCTGTTCTCTCAGCAGCAGCCTTGTTGGTCTGCATGAAGCAACGGAAATACTTGCTTTTCCACTGATGGCATTAAGAATGTATTGATGAGTGAGGAGCCACGGAATGGGTAAGAGTAGCTAGAAGATTAGCTGTCCTCGGAGACCCTGCCAGGCTATCAACATGTAAACATTTAGATGGGATGGTTTTCACTATATAGAGAGTGCTTTAGCAGTGGTTTTCTCCCAGATATATGTCTCCCTGACTGCCCTAAATCAATTCCTCAAGGCAGGAAGGTGGACATGACTCCAGTCTGGAATCGGTGCTGCTCAGGGGCTGCTGAGAGCAAAGTCCCTGTTCACACACAAGTTTCCCGTAACCTCCTGGTCCGTTCAGTTCCCCTTGCAGTGCATGTGATCTCCAAGAGAGCGGGAAAGAGGGTTACCCGCTCCATGAATGCCTTTGTGAGACTTCTGGCAGTTTTTAATTCGTCATGTGCTGCGTGTAATCAAACCAGAAATTGCTCAGATGCTGAAAGATTGGTACCTGATGAAATTGTGACAGGAAATACTTCTAGCTCTGATCTGGTGTTTGCAATGTGTGAGGGAGAGAAATCTGTTCTTGTGGGGTCTTTTATTCACTCTGCTTTCAAGAGCTGGAACAATCTGTCTCGGTGCTTATTTAATTAATGGGATGTCAACAGCGATAATGTGTTAAATAATATAGAAAGAGTAGTAAACAAAGCAGGATTTGAATCTTCCAAATATAACACAACCAAAATTAATTGTTGAACCTCAGGGGAAATTGTAGTGATGAAACTTCTTCTTGGGCTTTGTCTCCTTTTTTATGAACAGTGAATTAGTTTCAGTTTTGAAGGTTCCTGAAATATTACCACTTTTGCTGTTTCACTTTGAGAAATAGCTCACACTGTCTCTCAGAAAAGAAAAGGGGGGGAAGAAACAACAAACCCCCGTGGCTGTTACCAGCATAAAGCCAGATCCTGAGCTCAGTATCAGTCTGAAGCAAGACTGGAAGCAGTCCTGCATGAACAGTGACAGTATTCAAATTAAGCCATTAAAACACTGGAAGGTGATCTTAATTAGCAAATGTCTGCATCTAGTTAGCAAAATATAAGTGAAAGTAAGACTACCTGATTGAAAACTTCTGGTGGTTTGTTAGTTAAGCTGTTTTTATTTTATTATACTCTTACTGGATTTATTATTGTGTATTTCCTCTCCATGGGGGCTGATGCCCAGTTACCCACTAGATGAAATACTAGCTCATTGCAGTCAGTAGCCAAGCTGTCAAGAGATGAATGAGGCTTGAGTGGGATTCAGCTGCCCTGTTTCAGGCATGCACTTGAACTTGGGAAGATCAGGGTAAGAAACAGGCACCATGCGTGGGCAGCCGACCTCTTCCTCAACAGAGATAAAATGGAACATATGCATTGGCTTGAAGCTGCCCTCTTCCCTGCTTCGACTTCAGAGGAAACCTGCAGCCACTAAGTGTATTGCTTTGGATATCTAAAAGGCAGGTGAGGTAGATCCCATCTCACATTTGTGTGGTAGTATAAGACTGTGGTAGAATAAACCTGCCAGTCCTCCCAGGCAGGATGGATACAGTGGCCTGAGGGAACCTCCTTTCCCTCCATCCCTCTCCTATACTTACATATTCGACCTAAACCCTGTTCTTGCCTTAATTATGAGCACAGAGACATGGCCTCGTGCTGAAATGTTCATGTGCTTTTTTGCCTGCATGGACACATTTGGCCTCTATTTATTCTGCTGTATTCTAGTTTGCTGCTCTGAAGCAAGTGCAGAGGAGAAAGAAAGGAGAATGGGGAAACTTTCTGTTGTATTTTACATTAATCTGGCAGTTTATCTATCCTGACTGACACTGGAGGGGGAAAAAAAAAAAAATCCCCTTACCTCCTAAAACTCCTGAAGTCTTCAGAGGAAGATAGAAGGTATCCTTTGCTTTTTATTGTTTTCCTTTTAAACAAATAGTGACTTGTACCATAGAACAGCAGGCAATCTGTAAGGTTGGTCCAAAAGGTGAGCTGGACCTTAAACAAAGGAAATACGAAAGCCCTCTCTGGGTTTGAGGCAGGGTTTGTGGTTTTTGTCAGATAAAAAAACAGGCTTGCAAAAGAGTACAGAAACCCTAACACCTCACTTTCTTAGATAACAGTGGAAGCAACAAAAAGCCGTTTTTTTTCTTCTGAGAGTTTAGGTGCAATACATAGAACTGATGTATGACATGCTGTTCCTTTGTAAAAGTACCAAGAATATTAAAATACTCCCATTATCTGTGCTTAGCCTCAAGCTTCCTTTAATGATCCTACCACATCTTGTAAGAACTAGAACTAAATTGAGTATGTGACTTCAGAAGGTAGCTACATAGTGACAATTAATGGTTCTTGTCAAAGTCCTGCGCAATCAGTATCCATGAATTATGACATCTAACCACTAGCCCTTTTAATCTCCACTAAAGGTTTTTGGGTTCCTTATTAAAGCATCAATCTGTGGCTCTGATGTGTCCCCTCAAAAGAAAAAATAAACAACTAATCAAGTAGACAGTGTTCTTTGTGGTTTAATTCAAAGGCTGCTGTTGTACATATATTGCATTTATATGCTAATATCAGTTCATCAGACATTTAGACGTGTATTCTTTTCATCTATATTTTGTGTTCTCGTTATTATGACAGTCTGCTGTTGAACTTTCCCCTATTCTCCATTCAGAGAAAGTGGCTAATACAGTCAGCTAAGCAGATGAAAGAGTTATGGAGATAGGAGCTGGATCCTGCTGTTCTTGTTTTACTCACCAATAAAAGTCATGCAACTTTAAAAAAAAAAAAAAAAAAATAACTCTTAACAATGATGTAAGAAGTAAAAAGAGCTTATAAGTGGTCTGTAACAAGAATGAACAAGCTCTGCCTTTCTCTACAGGGTTTCTTTTTTAATGTACTGTATTTGATCCTGGTGCCTTACCTAATTTAGAGAATAACTATAGATGTGCTTGAGATTTGTGACAGTTAAGAGCTGAGACACATTTATTCCTGGATTTGGTTTGAAGAAGCAAGGCTAGCAGTTCATCCCCCCTCGCTCTCCATCACTTTGCCGCATAAGGAGCTTGCCATTTTTCTGTGAGGCATACTTTCCCTCCGTTTTAGCTTGTGGTTCTGCTATTTTGCATCTAAATGTTGCCAGCTAGACCAGTTCTCACCAGCCAACCTTCTGGCTTACTGCACTGACCAGGGGATACCCTGTGATTCAATACAACATACCAGCCAGATCATTGCCACCAGGATAGGTGGTGGCAGAGGCTGGAAACAGATCTTCCTCTAATATGTGGTGTAGCCTGCAGTTGGAATGTTACTTTGTCTTGATCAAAGCCCTGTCATGGCAGGTTTGAAGTTTGGGATATTTAGTGTGGTTTTCTCAAGTGTGACTCATTGTAAAAAAAGATGCAGCAAATCCCTTTTCTCCTCCTTGACTGGAAAATGGGCTCACTGTGACCCTGAGAAGGGGCAGGTAAAATCGAGTTGAAACCTCTTTCCGAGGTACACAACTGTCATGAAGTTGCAGCAGATACTCTGGTTGTTTTAATCTCTTTCTGTGTTCTCCTCACCCTCATCCTTCTCCAGCAACATGATGGTACTTGATACATGATGGGTGAGCCTTGACTCACTCACATTGCTGGATCTACTGGTGATGAATTTTGGAGGCTTTCAAGGCCTAGGTTCATTACTTCATTATTTTTTAATTTTCTTAAAGAGTGGCAAAAATTTGATTATGCCCAGTAGTCTCAATAGTGAGCTTCTGTTGTTGGCAGAGGATGTTTGGGTGTGGAACACAAGCTTCCATGTGCAAGACTTCTGCATAATAGCTGGTGCTAAAAAGCTAATGCTTCCTAAGTAGAAAATCTGTAAAGGGTTTAACCTTCAAACATATCCTGAAAAGCTTTAAATTCCTCATGAGTTCAAGAAGCTCAGTTCATTGCTAAATCCAGAAGATCCAAAGCACCTTTGTGATGTGTCTGCTTGTCCAATTTATCTGAGTGGGTACATTCCTCAGCTAAGACAGGAAATCTCTCAGAATTAGTCTTTCACTTGTAATTTACAGTCCTATACACATACCAATGGGAAAAAATGCATTGATACACCAGAATGGAAAAGATGAATCATTTCTTAAAAAGTAAAAGATAGAAACTCTTTTTCATAGATAAGTGCCGATGAAAGCATTTCACCCTTCACTTCCTGAACTAATTTTAGCATCCTAATTAGAGGATTAATTATCTCTGTATACTTCATTCAAGTCTTGCAGTTATTTTCCCTATTCTTAATTGGTAATGTGGTTTGACATTACCTAGTGCCAATGTAGTCAATAATATTTTAGAATTAGTTAAATCCAGTTTTAATTGGTATTGTTCTGTAATGGCAACAGATTGATTTTGATATTATTTTTTTACTCCGTTGTGGTTTAACCCCAGCCAGCAATTTAGCCCCACACAGACGCTCACTTACACCCCCGGTGGAATGAGGGATAGTATTGGGAGAGTAAAAGTGAGAAAACTTGTGGGGTGAGATAAAGACCATTTAATAGGTAAAACAAAAGCCACGCACACAAGCAAAGCAAAACAAGGAATTCATTCACAACATCCCACTGGCAGGCAGGTGTTCAGCCACCTCCAGGAAAGCAGGGCTCCATCACACGGAACAGTTACTTGGGAAAACAAACGCCATCACTCCGATCATCTCCCTCTTCTTCTTCCCCCAGCTTTATGTGCTGAGCATGGCATCATATGGCGTGGAATATCCCTTGGGTCAGTTGGGGTCAGCTGTCCCAGCTGCGTCCCCTCCCAGCTCCTTGTGCCCCCCCAGCCTCCTCGCTGCTGGGTCGTGTGAGAAGCAGAAAAGGCCTTGACTCTGTGTAAGCTCTGCTCAGCAGTAGCAAAAACATCCCTGCATTATCAATGCTGTCTTCACCACAAATCCAAAACACAGCCCCATACTAGCTACTGTGAAGAAAATTAACTCTGTCCCAGCCAAAATCCGTACACCCCCATTTCTTTTTCACAGAAACTTCACTTTTGGAGTCTTAGAGAAACAATATCTGATTTTTGATCCATTTTAATGATGGGTCCTCTCTCCATCAATCCATAAGAAATATTTACTGTGATAATGTCTAGAAAGGAAATAAAATCTATTGCACAGCTGGACTTGCAAAACAGGAAGTTCTGCCTCAGAGAGACAAATGTCACTCATACACAGAATCATGAACTAGATAGAGATGTTTTAGCATATTATATTACTTTTTCATAATCTACACCTGACTAAAGTAACCCTTCACTGTTCCAACTTGCCAACTCCTTGTTCTTCTCTCTTTTTGGGTTCTTACTCCTTTCTTACACCACCACCTCATGCTCTACATGAGCTGACTACCCTTTCATTAGCCTTTGTATAATCAATACAGCCCAGTTTAATTCAGAGCAACTGCTGCAGTCTTCATTTCATTTAAAGTTGCTGTGTCTGTTTGGGATGAGAAGAAAGGCTTGCCTGGCTAAGTTCCATATATATTCCCCAGCTCTCTTGGGCTGTTGTACAGTGATTCAATAAATGCAACTCTACTGTTCATAACTACAAGAGAGCAAGTTCTGTGACTGCATTGCATTTATCATTGATTGGTTTAAAATTCATCTTCCAGTTCTGTTAAAATGTTGATTGGCTAATTGCCTACTAGCAGGCTTATGCTTAATACCAAATCAGATATCATCTGTCTGCACCATTCTAACTTTATGCTGGTTCAACAGTTGTCTGTTCTCCCACAATGTCATGTAATTGGCATTGTACCATAAACTTGCTATCATGCACTCTGGCAAAACATTGAAAATGTGATTGTAATGCAGGGTGATACAACTGTACATATATTTAGGATCAGCAAATTGTGGAACCACTGCATGACCTTTTCTTGTAAGAGATATATTATCATGTTCTGTGTACTTTACTTTGATGTCTTTAGATAACAGTGGCAATAATACCATGACTAACTCTGTGTTATGTGCCATGGAAAGAGAGAAATGCTGTTATTAGATCATTTATTGAAAACAATGGAGATCAAGTCCAACTTCTAATGTTTTCTCTTACAGTAGAAATGTGACATACTGCATATCCTAATGTTTTCAAAACCACCTGTTTTGTTTTGATATTTTTTTTTCAATGTACCGTTGCTCTGGTACCTTCTTAAAGCAGATCCTGAAGGTATGCATCAGCACTAAGACATTTGAAGCAGCATTTTGATCATTTTTGCTCATCAGATGATTAACATTTTTATTGTTTTGATGTGCTTTTATTTTCACTAAGTTTGAGGTAGAGAATCTCCTCAGAACAGAATAGGTGAATGGTTTCTGCTGTGATAATGCCTGTGAAAACAAGAGCAGTCTAAACTTTTAAATTGTTTTAATGGTTTATTAAGCATACCTCTTTCACTCTCCTTCCCCATGAAATAAGCAGTGGGAAACAATTGTGTAAAAGAATAGAAGGCAAAGTTTGAAGACACATGTAGTTAAATGTTATAGGTATGAAGATTTATACCATTTCAGGATGTGGAATATGAAATGTTACTGATACCATGTGTAAGTGAACATACTGCCTCATCTATCTTTATCGCTCTTCTCACATGCACAGTTGTTGATCAACACAGCTAGTTTTGACTACTTTAAAATGCCACCTTTGTCTTCTGATCAGTGCTGTCTGAAGTATTACACCTTGGCAGCAAGTGGCTTGCTGTGGAAGATTCACAGGTGGAAATGAAGGGGTTTATACCTCAAATTCCATGGTTATGGTTTGATTGATTCTCCTCCAACATCTGTCTTTACTGCAGTTTCTTCTCTTTACTCTTTATAGAAAAAAATGCCTGAGTAAGGCTAACACATACATTGGTTGACGTCTTCTAAAAAGAGTGCTGTGTGGAAAATACTAGGAAAGCCTGTCGTCAAGAGGGAGCCCAAATACGAATTGTTGACTTGTGCTTTTTTTCTCCATATTCTTGGTGCACATAACCGACGTATGTATTTATGTCTTTATTCCAAAGGTATTCACTGTCATATAATTTGAGGATATCTTGAAAAATGGTGATGATACGTTGGGCAATGGAAAGTGTGCCAAATGAAGTGCAACTAGCAACAGTGAGATCCAACAGAATGCAGGAGAATGTGGCTGAATACTGAGAATGGTTTGCTATTAGGGAACACTAGTTACGGAGTAAATATGCAGTGTAAGCCCCTTTGCTGTTTCACTGTAATTAGAGTTCACAGAATCCTGCTCCAGAGACTTTTTTGCATGGGCAAGAAGAAAGCTGATGGACCAGCTGAGTATGATTAGGACCTGTTTGCTATGGAGAAACGCCTAACTGGAACTCCTGGAAGGCAACAAGAGAGTTTTATAGTTAAATGCAATTCCCGCTTTTTCCAAAAGAGAAAAACATCTAAATGCTATACCTTTGCCAGACAAGGTACAGCTGAGACACAAAGATGACTTCAGAAAAACGTTTCAACTCTTTTACTGGAGTGTTTAAGTTTTTCAGTATCCTGTTGAAAGACCGGGCCATGAAAATGAGTTCTTTGGGAATGGCTTCCAGAAATCTGTCCACTGCCATTTTGCACTTTTAAATCTGTGCAATACACTGAAGAAGACAATATTTACGCGAGTATCAGAAAGAACAGGTTTTGATTACTAGATATGAAAAGAAGAGAATATATCTGTAATAGAGGCACAGGAAGTAGAAGGGAAGAGAGCCAAAGAGAACCGCAGCACTAGGTTTTCCTACAGGAAAAGTGCTTACAGCTAGTCTTCCCTATAACACTACAAAATCTGTGCAGATCAACTATACTTGTGTGTGTTTGAGGAAAAGCAAGGATCTATAAATTTACTGTAGTCCAGTCATAATGACCAGAGGTTGCACTGTATGTATATACATATTATATATTATAAATGAACCATTCATTTCCATTTCAACACTAATTCCCAATTAATTCATCAATATATGTTTACTAGTAGATCAATATCTAATCTGTTTGCCAATTTATTTGTATCAAGAGGGTGCATCAGACTGGTAATTTTCTAGTCAGTCTCTTGAGTTAACTAAAAAAAAAAAAAGAGAGAGAAGGTATTTTTACTGTTACAAATGAAATATTTCAATGCAAATAAAATGCTTTGCATTCTGATCTAACTAAGCAAGCAGAGAGTCAAAGCTGTTATTTATATTAGATATTTTAGTTGCGGAGATGCATCGTATTAGATTAATGTAGCTATTTTATTTAAATTTGCATCTACCCAGTAAAGGAGTGGAGATAATTCAGTGCAGGACCACATGAAAAACATGTTATAGCAGCACAACTGGGAATTTGTGTCATATAAATGAAAGGAAGTCTCTAGTAGAAAAGAGGTTGTAGCGGCTCTTGGCTTTCACTGTGTGAGTAGATGGATGAATGTTTCCGTGACTCCCGAAGCTGGAAGGTTCATGCTGCATTAATGGGAGTGTTTTCATCTGGTTGCATGGATGAAATCCAGCATTTAGCCAGGATGGCTAGAGCTGGAAATCTGCCAGCTATTATACTTTACTGTTTAGAAACAAAGTGGAAAAGAGGGTTTTTTTCAGGTTCTTTGTGCAACTGACATTTTGAAAAGATGATCTGTAAAATTCTCTGAGCTCCTGGGGGGGTACGTGGGAATGGATTGCCAAAAGCAGCTGCCCTCACATGCTTTACTCTCAGAAGCATTTCCCATTGCCATTGCTGGAAGCAGGCTACCTCGGTGGAGGTGGCTGGTCTGAGACAGTGGAAAATTTCTTGCGTTCTCTCTATGGTTCACTGGAAAAGTCAGGCTCATTCAAACCGACTGTCGCTTTAGATTATTTTTCCTCTTTTGGAAGAATCCAAGGCACGTTGGGGCATCTTTTTCAGAAATTGTTGTTATGACATGACATTTAAAGCTGATTTCAAAATAGTCTTACATATTTAAATGGAAAACAACTTGCTCTGCAGGTTACGATTGCAATGATCTCTTTTCAGCATGGATCTTCTGTACATAGGGCATTCTGCAAATTATATATTCTGTTTCACAGAATTACTATATTTATTATCAGAGGAAAATAGATTATTAATTACAGCCAAAGGCTGCTTTGATTAAATATACAATTAATTACCTATGCTAAGCCCATCCCAAAGCTCCCAATATTTTCAGCTGCATGGTTTTTCTAGTACTTTTAATTAAAATTGTTCTAAAAAGCCACAAGTTAGCTGCATGTGCACTTAAACTGAAGTTAGCTCTTCACTGTTTTGCTGGTTTCTGTATGCCATCTAATTAATCTGTAGTGATTAAATGTACATAAAATCGTCTGAAATACAAGGTAATTTGTGCAGATGTGGAACAGTGGAGAGCTTTTACTAGTCCTTGGCATGATTGTTTTATCTTTGGAAAATAATTTTGAAAGGCTGCAGATGATAATTGTTTTGATGAAGCAAATGTGGAAAGCAGCGTACCAACCAAAAAAAAAAAAAAAAAAAAAAAAAGCAGCAGCAGAGACTTACTTACAGAGATGGAGGTGTTTGCTTTTTAGTGTGTAGCTTGTCTTTGTTTTTGGAGGTGGAGGCTCCTTCTCGGCTCTCCTCAAAGTTTGGGAATCTCACCTAAATTGCTTTGTGCTGTCTGGCAGTTTGCATCCCACTCCTGTTTTGATGAACTGCCTGTTGCTTGGCTAGGAGGTGGCTTAGAGCTGTTTTCCTTCAGGATTTATGAATAAAGTTAGGGTTTAGTTTTCCAATAGGACCAAGAAATTGAAGAGCTCCTACAAAAATCCACAGGTTTGATTTTTCTGCGTGCCCTCAGTACTCTTGAAATCTCTCTTTCTCATTACTGCTGAATGGAGATCTCTGAGAAATTAGGTTTTAGACATTGAAACTATCCTTAAAGGGGACAGAGTGTTTGTCTGTTAGAGCCCCAGATGCCTGGGATTTTTGGCAGCTCCATGCATGTGTATGGGTGTGCATGGGGGTAGCAGACCCTTTATGTCACAGCAGTGAAAAATGAAAGAAATAAAGACCGGGGAGGGGTCAGGGGTTTGTTGTCACTGGCTGGAGCACATGTCATTGCAGAGACTGGAAAGGCAGCCCCACAAGCCACAGCAATGAGTAAGGAAGGGATTAGACCACACGTGCCCAAGTGCATTTTGCTCAGGGAGGTGCCTCGTCTTGTGTCCCTCACCGACAACTTCGGCATTTGTCCTTTTCCTCTAGTGGCAGCAGAGCCACCCAGCGCACACTGGCCCTGTGATTAGAGCAAACTCCCGTAAAGGTTAGAGCCCTCCAGACTGTGGAGGGCCTTGGATTCAGATCACCTCTTTCCTGGTGGACCCTCCAGCTGTGAGGCCATCGTTTAATCTGACTTGTGAGCCTCCAGTGGTGTGGTCACTTACCACAAGGTGTGTGATCACATGGTAACATTCTGTTGCTTTGTTGTTTTTTTTAATTCTTGTTTGTTGTCTTTTGTCTTTATTCTCTGTGTGGTTCCCCATTAACAAGAGGGGGCAAAGCTGCAAGTGATTTTTTAATGGTAAAAATATCTATTAACACAAAGGTCAGTGAGAGACTACAGGGGAGAGAGGTAGAGGGAGCATGGAAGGATATTAGATTTTGTAGCTGAAGGTGGAGACAAGCAGTATTATCTCCAATGTCTCCTGATGAAACTTTAGTTTGCAATTACACCATTCTGGAATATAAATTGCTCCTCTATCTTCTTCCTTCTTTTTCCTTCTCCTGAAGGCAACAAAATTCCTCTGGGTAGCTTCAATGAAGTTGCTGTAGGGTGAGGAAGATAAGATACAACATAAGGAAGAGACGAGTATCATAACAATATATACTGTCTCCAGAAGTACTGTCTCACTTCTCATTAGGCTTCATACTGTTTTGCTTTTTTTTACCCATTGTTAATTCCTTTCACCAAAAAGAAAGCACACCTTTGTTTGGAGTAATATTAGTGTCCAGAAAGCTTATCCTAAATATGCCACGGGAGAAGTTGCAAGTTGATGTTCAAGTTCCTAGCTGGATGCTGGATCATGTCTCTGCACAGATAGTTTGTCATAGCACAGTCTGTGTCCTAATCTCATGTTTTTAATGTATATGAGCCGCCAGCTTTTAATGGTACATTAGCTAAATTTGTACTTGGCATAAACAATGTTCCCATTTTGCACATCTTGCTCTATAAATATCTTTCTACATCAGGCAACAATATTCCAGCCTTCCATGAAATATGCCTCTAACTTTTTTCACAAAACTTTTTTTTTTTTAATTAAATTAGTTTTATGTGTCACGAGCCTTGATTTACATGTGCATTCCAGGGGGCTAGTTAGTGTATACAACACCATATATTCCAGCTTTTTCTCTTTGTCCTGAGGACTTCTCCAGGCTGTTCTTTTGACACTGAAGGGAATTTCTGAATGTGTCAAATGTCCTGTGAACAGTGGCTTAAAAGCCTTTCTCATGCAGCATGACAAAGAACAGACTCCAAGCACAAACAAGCATATGCTACACGTCACAAGTTAAAAGCAAACCAGCGTAGTAGTGTCCTGACCCAGCTGTATCCATGTGCTTCCTACAGGGCGCAAGTTAACTATGCGGAGCCCCCAGTTTTGTGGTTAGCTCTGCCTGTATCCACTGTGTTACTGAAATCGAGAGTCAGAAACCTGAGGCGGAGCCATCTCTGATGCCAGCAGCGTGCCAGCCTGCTGCAGAGGGAACGTGCTGGCGGCAGAGCTGGATGGAGCCGAGAAGCACTCTCAGCTGGGAGTTGTTACTTGCAGCCATCATATTTTCCAGGAGCTGTACCTGTAAGCCATTTACATCTGTGGCACCAACTGTATCTGCCAACTGGTGTCCAGACCTTAAATGGAATCCTTCAGATGTCAGATAGATTGGAAATGCAGATACTTTGGCACAAGAACTGTCCTATTTCTGCAGACATCATTCTGTGATTCCCCTCTTTGTAACGCATTCAATACCAGCCTGAAACATTGGTGACATTTGGAGATAACACAAACGAGTTGAGGGTCAAATGTCAGTCACGACTTTCACCTGTTATTGCTTTGTGGTGTTGCTGCAGCTTTTATCATACTTGAACATCTGTCCATATTACAATTTGCTTTCTGACTGTGCTCTTTTTTGAGATTCAGAAGCACTTTGCAAACTTGAACTCAACCACCCAATGTTTCTGAGGTGCAGTGCAACAAGCACATGTCATGCTTGGAGATGGTGCTCTGTGCATATGGCAAAAAAATAATAATCTTACATTCTATATAAAAAAAAAATAATTCAATATCTTATTATTTAAGTCAGAGTAGAACTCTACTGGTTTACCTTCAGCATAACAACAGGCAGGGGAAAAATCATAATGTAGTCAAGTTAAGTGACTGCAAAAATGACAGGGATAGACAGACCTTGGACATTCGCAATCCCACACTGTCCAATTCACAGCTCTGCTTCCGTTTTTTTGTAATTTAACTTTTAAATGAAGAAACACTTGTTATCTGAGCAGAAGAGCTGACACAATATGTATCCCCATCACAGCTGTGCTGAGCTTCAGGATAAATACCTCACACCTTTACAGCCTCTTTCAAACCCAGCTCATTATGTTCTTTTGTGTAAATCTTTCTAAATTCACAGATAATTGACAAGATGAGCTCTGAGGGGCTTACAGCCAACTATGTTATGAAGCTGCTTTAGGAAGTCCGAGTGCTGAGAAGCCCAATATGTTATGGGAGAAAAATAAATGATTGTCCATGTACAACAGCTATACTAAATGAAGTAACTCAGTTGTTTTCTATTTTATTTTTCCACAAAATACCCAAAGGCAATAATCCGCTTTCTGGATTAACAGCCTGTAAAATATTACTCTAAAAAACCAAAACCATCTTTGAGCTAACTTATGGCAACACAGAAGGCATCAAGAAGCAGGGGAGTCTCTACTGTGTTGTACTTGTGTAACTTGAAACCATGCTGGGTGAATGGGTTTTTTTTTGTTTTGCTTTTCTAAGACACGGGAAGAATAATTTCTGTCCAAGACTATAAATCAGACCTCATCCTGAGAAATATGTTTACAGCGCACTTGAATACTGCTATCTATTAATAGAGATGTTCTCTCTGGATTAGCAAAAGCCATAATAAAATATATTTATAATTTTTCAGCATGTAAAAAATCTGTTCTCTTCCTGATTTCACCGATTTTATTTTAATGCCTGATTTTTTTGTCTCTAAATTCTCCAAAACTGAGGTCATGCCACTTGGTAACTTAAAAGGATATTCACACATCATCCAAGGTGCTCCAATTTATAACCAGCTCATCTCTCTAGACTCCCTGTAGTCACTGGAGAGGTGGTCATTTCCAGAGGGTGATTGATTCAGCTTACTCACAGCTAATTTACATTTCCGACTCCCCCTCTCCTCCCATCTCTTGTCTTTAACTATACAAGGAGAATAGTTGGTAAAATTAGGTGTCTACATTTGGCCGTCTGTATATCTTCTCCCATGCTGTGTATTTCCAATTAAAACTAACAGATTTTTTCCTGCATAAATTATGTGATTAATTATACCTGTGCAGTTGCTCAAGACCTATATATTTTGGCTTGGATAAGTATTTGTAGCCGTGCA
This sequence comes from Podiceps cristatus, assembly GCA_000699545.1. Taxonomy (NCBI): domain Eukaryota; kingdom Metazoa; phylum Chordata; class Aves; order Podicipediformes; family Podicipedidae; genus Podiceps; species Podiceps cristatus. The sequence goes on from KL256930.1 coordinate 17,300, forward strand.
CTTCAATAATCCTGGCTACCCTCTGTGTATGTAAAATCCTTATTTGTATATCTCTCTAGGGTTCCCCCCCCCCCCAATTTCCCCAGTTTTTATGTCTTCTGGCATTTGCGAAGAGGCAGATGTACCACTGCTTCCCTTTTCTTCTAGACACTTGTATTGGATTTAAGTGAGAGTGGATGAGATTGGTGTCCCAGATGGAAAATCAATGCAGTCAGCATTTGGCTGGGCGAGCAGTTTGTCTGGTTGCTCTGTAATTTGGTCTAGATGAAGTTACTTGAGTTACTTGAAGGTTGGTCTTCCCTAAAGTTGAAAAAAACTGCTGGTAGGTTGGTGGAACTGGTACCTTCCACCCATTGACGAGCAGCTTGTCCACATCTTCAGACAGATATGCAGAAAATTAATGGTCAGAGCAGACAGCATGGGTTTTGTATGAAATGATAGAAGGGGAATATAGGTTTTTCTTCAGCTTGTACCAGAGCTGACCGTAGAATTTGGTGAGCTGCTGAAGCATGTTACTGGCAGTACTGTAGATGAAACCGAGATAGAAGTCAATGATGGAGATTTGCCTCTTATTTTCATGCTGCCAATTCTTGTGATACCAATGTGATACCAAAGGATGTCCAAAGTGTAGTCCTTCTTGATTTCATTATGGTGAAGCACAAGTCTCTGATTTCAAGGTTGAGCACAGTTAAATGGGAAACTCTAAAGGACTCTGAAATTCAGTTTGAATTTTCCTGATAGTTGGTGTGCCTCATAGAAGATCATTTGAGGGTTAGTGTCCCAAATTTGAGGTCACTTGAGGCTTCTGAGGTGTACTCCCCTGGAAAGGTAAATTTTCTTAAGACTGAAAGGTCACATTACATTTTTTGCGTGTGTTCAGGAGTCAGAACTCAGTTTTGATTGTGTTGCGTATCCTTCATCCAGTCAATGCCCCATCTTGTGTATGACGTGTCTACGACTTGGTGGCATAATTGAAAGCAGCATAAGTATGATTGCAATATAAACATGAGCCTAGTGTAGGTCTGCATCAGAGAAGTTTAACTGCAAATACAAGGTGCTTAGTAGTAAAGAGTGATTGCTGTCGTCCTCCTCAACCTGAAGAGCTGGTTGGGTCTACGGTACACTGCCTATGCCTTGCGTCCAGGTAGGTGCATGAAATAAAGCCTAAGGAGAATAGTCGTTTTATCACAGTCTGCCCCTTTTGAAGAAGATTTTCTTCCTTTTGTGGAGATACAGCCTGAGTCAAGCAAAAACATTTAAAAACCTCTTAGTAGGATTTGCACACAGGTACATGTTTTGAGTGGAGGACAAAAGCACCTGAAGAGTGAAGGGGTAAGAGAGGGGTTTCAAATGGGGCATGAGCTATGCAGAGGGAGAAGGCAATTACCTGTAGGGTAAAGAGCCCTAAAATTTTAATAAAAATTATTTCTGAAGCAGGGTTTTTCAGTGATCCAATTTTTAGCACAGCTCCCAGAAGCATTTATACTGGCTTACCTGAGAGGCAAGGGACACCAGTGTAGAGAGAAGTAGTACCCAGGAGGAACAGGGAGATTTGTTAAACTAGTTTAGAATGTAGGAGATGGTGGAATAAAATTAAACGGTATACCTATGCTTCGGATCATTGTGGGATTTGCAAGCCTTTAAGTTCAGCACACACAGTATAGAAGGTGTTAAAGTACAATTTGAAGAAAAGGATGATTACATAGGGGAGGCAAAAGGGTAAGTGGGATATAATGAATCGCAGGCTAAGCAGAGGTAGATAGTTGAAAAGCCAGGCTAACCTGATGATAGACTTTGTGATTAACAGATGCCTTATCTTGTAGAAAAGTATGTGGTAGGTCCTCTTTATCCGGACTGTAGATAAACAAAAATATCTGATGGGATATTATAAGGGAAAATACTAGCTGAACTGGGACAGAAATGGTTAGATAAGCGGTTGTAAGGAGGATATGGAGTTGACTCTGGAGGAATAGCTATCTACATGTAGTGTTAAAAAAGAAAGTGAAAGGCTGAAGAGAGGTTACTGCTGGAGCTCCAGAAGGGTTTGTCTTTGCACTGATCTTGTTTAATACTTTTATTAGTGACCTTTGCAGAAATATCAGCAAACTTCACCTGCCCATTCTTAATGACATGTCTAATGTCTTCTAAAATACCAATGGCTTCAGCAG
>KL256934.1:5388-26216 GCA_000699545.1 Podiceps cristatus
AGTAAAAGGAAATGGTATGTGTTGTTAAGTTAGCTGCTACATTTAAAGTCCCACACATCTCAGAGGCATCAAACCTCTAGTGATAAAATGCACCAAGAGATAAAATCTGCAGCCAAGAGCAATAAAGTTCTGGGGCTTGTCCAACTGATTGGCAAACTTTTCTTCCCCCATCTGCTCTTCAGTGAGTGGAAAAAAACACACTTACTGGAAGGGGTTTATGCCCTCTCAACTTTCTCCATCTCTACTGACTGATGATGTCTCTGCAACATACTCTTGGAATTACTTTCTTCTGAATGACAATGTGATTTAAAAATAACACCCTTTCATTTCACAGAGATGCATGTATGTTTGAGGTGGAGAATGACTGTAAATAATACAAACGTCCAGGAAAAAATCGCAAAGCTTTGTTTGGATTCTCCATTAAACTTGAATTTCACATTTTCTGGAACCAACCTGTTATTGTCTTGGCTTGGCTGGAAAAACAGTGACTAAAGATCACATGGCAGGGAAGGATGGGAGGTGTGACACATGAGGGCTGAAACACATCTGGAGACACAAGTTCTGCTCTCAACTCTGCCTGGACTTGCTTTAAACTGAACAGGCCTGCCCTCTCCAAGATGCCTGTTTACCCAATTTGGCTATAGACAGCAATCACGTTTCCTCTCATCCCTGCTCTGCTGGACTAAGCAAACCACACTTTTTATCTTTCCTTGCGTGATACGTTTTCACTTCCCTTCATCATCTCAGCTGATCTTCTCTGAACCTGCTCTGGTGTACATCATCAGTCTTGCAAGCAGATAAAGAAGATGCCCAAAGTTCTCCAAAGGAGGACTTTGCAAATAGGTTTGCAAAAGTGCTGAAACAGGGACAAGACTATACCTCCCATTACACAGAGGAATCCAGACAGGGTCGACCTCAAGGGCAGGAAGGCTCTTCAGAGAGACCTGGACAGGCTGGATTGAGATGGGCTGAGGCCAATTGTACCAGCTTCAACAAGACTAAGTGCCGGGTCCTGCACTTGGGTCACACCAACCCCCGGCAACGCTACAGGCTGGGGGAGGAGCAGCTGGGAAGCTGCCAGGCAGAAAAAGGCATGGGAGTGTTGGTCAACAGCCAGCCAGCAATGTAACCAGGTGGCCAAGAAGGCCAACAGCATCCTGGCTTGTATCAGGAATAGTGCGGCCAGCAGGAGTAGGGAAGGGATCATCCCCCTGTATGTGGCACTGGTAAGGCTGCACCTCGAGTACCATGTTCAGTTTTGGGCACCACAGTATAGGAAAGACATTGAGATGCTGGAGCGTGTCTAGAGACGGGCAGCGGAGCTGGGGAAGGGTCTGGGGCACAAGTGCTGTGAAGGCGGCTGAGGGAGCTGGGGGTGTTCAGCCTGGAGAAAAGGAGGCTGAGGGGAGACCTCATCGCTCTCTGCAGCTGCCTGAAGGGAGGTTGTAGCGAGGTGGGTGTGGGTCTCTTCTCCCAAGTAACAGGCAACAGGACAAGAGGAAATGGCCTCAAGTTGCACCAGGGGAGGTTTAGGTTGGACATGAGGAAACATTTCTTCACTGAAAGAGCTGTCAGGCCCTGGAACAGCTGCCCAGGGAAGTGGTGGAGTCGCCATCCCTGGAGGTATTTAAAAGACGTGTAGATGTGGCACTTAGGGACATGGTTTAGTAGCGGTCAGGCACAGTTGGACTCGATGATCTTAAAGGTCCTTTCCAACCAAAAGATTCTATGATTCTATGACCTGCCCAGCTGTGTCCACCCAAGGGTGAGTGCATTTTTCCTACACTCTGAAAGGATCAGAAACGTGCAGCCATATTAGTGCAATGCCAAGCCTACACTGGTATCCCCTACCTCTCAGCACGGATTCTGAGAAGGCACTGAGTTTTAGCTGAACCTCCTGTGGGTGTGGGACACTTCAGTCCGCCTGCAGAAGACTATGTAGACTCACAGTCTCAATGGAGAAACCCTCCTTAAATATAGAAGCATGTTAGCACTTCACAAAAGCTCTAGCTCTTTGGCATATAAATATCACAAGACAGATTTGAATATTGCAGAAGTGTCACTTTTGCAAACAAGTCTTGGCTAATCCATCAGCAGTACCTAGCCCAATGAGATAACAAACGGCTAAACCCTCTTGGATTACCATTATCCATTAAAGTTGCACTGGAACGGGAGAATAATCTGCACTGACTGTTTTTTAAAAATACTTGTCCATCACACTCTCAGACTCTTGCTGGATTTCCTTCACACAGAGAAACTTGATGGAAGCTGGACCTGCTTCCTGACACTGCTGCTTTACTCTTTACTCAAGCAATAGCATCAACTGTAGCAGATGCTACGGTTGAGCCCCCTTTTTATTTCCAAGTTCTTCCATATGCAGTGTCCAGAAAAAGAGGAAAAGCTCGCAGGCTCTACCTGGTAATGAACGGGAAAGCTGGCAGCGTGCTCCTACCTGCTGCTGTATTAGCATCTGCATGCTGCTTTGCCCCGTTTCCTCACAAAATATTACAGGATGGACCAGGTGTGCAACAGGGCTTCAGCTCCACGTCATACTTTTCCAGAAAGTACTTGCTTATCTCTTTTTTCTTTCCTCAGTTGATAAGGATAGACACCAGCAGACACCCGCACAAGAGAGACGCTTTTAAACGCTAAATTTTGTCAGGGCAGGAAGATGATAGAACTTGAGACAAATTTTTACTTCTAAAGGAATCCAGACCCATCCCGAATTTGACTTCTGGCACTACTTTCAACACCTGATTGAAAGACTAAGTTACAATTTACTGCCTGAGTGGAGATGAATTTTCTCTTACCTTCTGGCCGCACACCCCTTGCGTGTGCCTGCGGAGCCCTGCCAGGGAGTGCAGCGAGCCCTCCGGCTTCCAGGCAAAGCTCAGCGCGGTGCTCCGGGCCCGGCAAAGGGGCTGTGCGGCACCACCGTAGCTAAACACGGCCAAAGGTGTGGTAATGTTCGGTGTCACTGAATGTTCGTGCGGTATCAGAACTGAAAATGGGAGCGAAGTGTCCCTCCCCACTGCCCACGCTGCTTCACTGCTGTTTTTACTAGGACAAATACATTGATGTTCTTTGAGTTGCTGCTGAGATTCTTGTCAGCATTTTTGCACTCGTGGTATATACAAAATGTTCTTCTCTCCTTATATAAGCTGTGTAGCTGTAATAGAATATATTATGTTTAATTATGCATATGAAAGATCTTTTTATTAAGACAACATATAGAACATCCTTGTCTCCTGTGGCTGTAGTTTTCCAACAAGGGACCACATCTCTCCCTTCTATAAAAACCTTGTGGGCTGTTTTCTCTAATCACGTATCATTGATTTAACTGAAAACAGAACTTAATTCAGCAGGCTGAAGCTGAATTTACTCCACAGAGTTAGGTAAACCAGTTCATTAATTGCCAGTGCTGCTTCTAGCTCAGCAGTGCTGCAGCTCCCGCGCGCAGGGTCTCCCGAAGCCCGATGGATGCAGGTGACACAAAGCGACCACCACCCTGCAGCGTTTTAAAACTCAGTATAAGTCTGTGGGCAAGAGCTGGGGTCGGCGGAGGAGGTCGCTCAAGGAAATGCTCACACGAGTTGGGTCACCACCGCAAACAACTGCGGTCCCTGCTCCTTCCTACTCCCATCCCAGCACCCCTAGGAGAGGGGGATAATCCCATTAATGGCTGCACTTTCCACTGGTACGGATATTGCTGCTTTTTCAGAAGTCGGTAAACATAACCTTTTCACAGCAGCAATATTTGCTTTTTTCCAAGCAGCTTCCCAAGGGGAGATGCATGAACCTCCTGTTTTCACCTCTGACACAAATGCAGGACAGGGCAATTCGGCATCAGTTCAAAACCAGTTTTTCAAAGCTAGCTGCTAAAAAGTTAACTGACTAGGCAACAAGCCATCAACAGAAGTAATGAGGAGAGAGAAATAGGAAGAAAGAAGTCATGACACACTGTCTGAATACTGAAAAATAATTAAGGTAATTACGCTTCATCAAAAATACATACAATTTCTTCATGAGCTACCAGACACTATGGAAAGCCAATGACATGCTCATAGGTGTCAACATGCATCTTATTTTGACAAGGAATTCACTGAATTGATTGTATCATATTGAGCCAGGAAATAAAATTCTTTTAAAAGTCTTTTCTTCGCAGTTGGCTCCAGTTTGGCTGGAGCCATTTGGACTCTGATTTCAGAACAAGGTCTGCTGGAGACCAGCCAGACTTGGTCTGAATTTCTGTTGGGTGCAGAAACTGGGATCCCAATGCACGCCAGCTGCAACTGGAAGGAATACAAAAAAGCAGCATGCTTTTGCTGAAGGGCATCACACTGTGGCAGCACATGATCCTAGAGAACAACCGAGATCATGTTCAAGGTTTCAGAGCTCTTCCTCCCTTCCATCGGGGGATGCATAAGAAAATCTGTATGTGGTGTTAGTAAGAAGAGCAGACTAACACACACACACACACACACACAAAAGGAGGGGGAAGAGAAATTGCTTTTCAGCAGAAAAAAAAAGATAAATGTACAACAAACATACAGTAACAAAAAAAACCCTACAAAATCTCAAAAACCTCTAAATATGATGACAAAGCAAATCACTTTACTGCTGCTTGCTTCACCATCTAGAACTCAGTGGTTCATACAACCACACACTGAATTTACCACTTAAAAAGGATAAAATAAAGAGATATATCCCATGGTCTTTTTACAAAAAAATGTTGATCCGGACAGAAGACGGAGGTGTAATTTCTCAGGGGATGTTTGCCATTGCCAGAATGGTGCTACCACCTCACACTTAGCCCTTGTGAAATATATGGAGTGATCTCAGTTCATTGCTGCTGTTAAAACCCTTGCACATCTGACAGCGTCCAGAGCAGCAGAGCATGAGGAACAGCAGAGCTGGGAGAAATGAGTTTTCCGCAACCAGACCCACCTGTGTGCCAGGGAAGAGCCCTGCTACAGTGCCAGCGTGGCAAAGCTCAGGCAATTACCCTCTGTGTTATGCCTGCTCTGGACGTCAACAGAAGATCAGACACCACAGCCTGTTAGTCTGTTGTGGTGCTCAAGTACTGAAAATTGAGCATATTAAAATTCAGAAGTGAAAAGAAATCCTACATGTGTGCCTTTGGTATATTCGGGAGTATTAATATTTTATCCAGCAAACCCATTACAATATGCAAAGAGAGTGCTTCCACAAGATGATCGCTTGTGCCCACAGCGCTGGGAAATACAGTCAAAGTCAGATTAAACTTTTACCAACTTTGGCAATCTTCAGTCATCTGAGGAACTAGGAAATACAAGGAGCTGAGACATAAACTTACTCAATGTGCTTGTAGCAACTCAAGCTCAATTCCTCTAGATTTCATGGCAGATTTCTTCTCTCTTGCTATGTAACATGTATCCTTGATCAAACTTTCTAGTTAAGGTAATCTGTATGTATCATTGCCTGCTCTATAGCTCTGCCACCACGCTGAACTCGGTGCTGGAGAGGCAAACGTAGGAATTTAGATACAGGTATATGAAAAGAAGATGACATACCAAATATTAAAGTCATGAAGTTTTGAGTACATTCTGTTGGTTTTATAGAATAGCACATTTCTCCAAGCTTCCCTTTAGGTTCCTGTGATTCACCACAAACAATGTTGAGCCGTGTGTCCTTGTTACCTGTATGCATTATGCATCACTAAAATTCAGGGCCTCTTGCCATCTGTTTTAATTAAGAAACTCATATATAGATTTGGCTGCCTTGCCCAGTAAAATACTTTCTGAAAAAGAATTTTATAGTCTGATAATGGGCCAGATCTCCAGCTGGCATTAATTCGTATACTTCTAGTAGCGTCACTGGTGGTGTGTAGATTTACAGCAGCCAAGGAGTCAGTGTCACGGATACTGATTTAGGATTCTGCCAACTACGTAAACTTGTAATAGACAGGTGATTTAGATCATTTAAAGAACCACTATCAAAGGTATTAAAAAAAGTGGATTCAATATGATGTTGTAAAAGTGCAACTTAACAAAGTTCAATGGCAAGGCTCTCTGTATTAATTACTGCATGGAAGAAACATACAAAGGAAAACTGAGCTGGAACTGAGTTCACAGTAAGATCAGAGACACAAAAGGGTAAGAAAGGCCCTCCCATTTTGTCACGAGGTTCAGAAAGGACTCCCTTGCTTTCTAAACTCCTTCTCAGAGAGGAGTCTAGGTGCAGCTAGGTCCAAACTTAGTCCTAAACTTGGTCAACAATTTATGTGTTTAGGGTTATATATGCAAAGTTCTGCATGGATTAGTGGTGTTTCATTAGTTTACATTCAGCAAGCAATCTAAGTTACCAAGGTATAATCAAAGCCACCATTACTACAAGGTTATGTGCAATATCAGTCGCTTACCAAAGATCGGCCATTGATAGAAGGTCTCTGCCTCAAGAAGCAACCTTGAGAGGTGTCCCAGCTCAAGGGGAGATCATCACTATGCAGACACGCTGCCTAGCAGGGAGAGCTCCAAGAAGGCTCACTTAGGCTGTCATATTTTATGGAATAAAGTGGTTGGCTCGTAGTCAAATTACATGCGATAGGGAAGGTATGCGTGAGACTCCTTGTACCCACAACTTATTTGTTCCTTGATAAATGAGTCTTGGAAAGGCCACCTGTTATTCATGAGTTAATCGCATGATCAGTGTTCCAAGCTCATATGCATCGATGCTCACTGTCTCACTCTGCTCCTTTGTGGTTTTTCAGAGAGCAGATTGAAACTAGAGGGGTTCTTGGCCTGGCTATGGCTCAGACCTTTACCTCCTCTGGAGTCTGCACCAAACCACCACCAGTCTGGTCAAGGCATCAGGTGCACCCATCACAGCCAGGCAGGTAACATCACAATAGTAAATTCAAAATCTTATTCATCTCAGCAAACCTTTTTAATTGCAATGCTACTGACTGATGCTCACAACAGATTATGAAATAATCTTCAACGCTTGTTCATGTAGAAACTCATGATTTTAGTGAGACATTTGTTTGGCTGAAGCAAATTCAGCTCTATTTACTCGACACAGAATGTGCAAATGCCAGCTCCTGTATATCAAATATACCTTTGCATTTCACATGGGTGTAAGAAATATGTCAATCACAGCTTTCTGGTAGCTTAGGGAAGGAGTTTTTGAGGGCACTCTGGTAGCAGTAGAGTATTAGTGAAGTTAAAACAAATAAAACTAGAACAACTTAATATTTGACAGCCCTACAGATAATTGCAAGCTCCTCCACCTCAATCAAAAAGCTATCACTTCAGCCAAGAGGGATAAACGCAGCTTGAATTCCACGTCAGCTACATCACTAGTGCCACCTACAGCACCCAGCTCAGAGACACCACCCAGACGATCAGCTGGCTCAGGTGAGCATACATTTCTAGACCACTTTTATTAGCATCCAACCAGTCAACAAGACTGGCTAATAACGTACCACTGGGACCGGTTCCCACATCTCTCTAAGCATTAACCTTCAATGAGGGTTTGTCATTTCCAAGATTAATTCTTGCTTTGGCTGCTACGTTTTCTGCAGCATTAACAATGCAACCTGCAAATGCTTCTGTCTTTTCTGCGTCATTTTTACAAGGATCCCAGGGGAAACATCATGTCACGTCTTTTCTGTGGATTTGATGCAATATCAATTCCCAGTCACTGCACACCTGCTGAAGGCTTTGACGGCTATTCCCCTGAAAGACTGACTGCAGCTATAAATCCAGGCGAGGTGAAGAGAAATGGATTTGTCTGTGCAGCTTGGCAAACAAAGATTATCAAAAATAGAATCTGTTCTCATCTTAAAATGCACCCCGAACAAGAGCTTGGAGATGGGTTCATGTTGATTCTTAGGTGCTCAAGGAATTGATTTATTTCTTTTAATAAAGAATACTTCTGTGCCTCATATTTAATCACTTCCTTAAAATAAGGGCCGTCTCTTATTTTTTTCTTTTGGTACCTCAAAGAAACAGTCTAAAATTATGCTAGAAAATAGCTCCCTACCACCCCTTACATTTTTAATACAGCATACTGCTGAATTTCAGGCTCAGGCTTTTACAAGGAAACCAATGCTTTAGTTCTCATATGATTTGAAGCAGAGAAACAAAGGGCTTCTTGGTAGGACTGTGCCTCTGACACCTATGTCCCTGTTTTTTCACCCTTGCTCGAGGAGTACCCCCAGCCCTAAGAGGCTCTGGCTGTGGCCGGGGCCAGCCTCCAAGCCTGGCTCCTCCTGAGTAAGGATTATTACTGCAGATGAAGACTGCAGGACTGGATCTCCTGCACCACAGCAACGCAGGTGATTGTCAATTCATTTGAAGAACAGTCTGCTGAATGGTGTTGACACGGTACAGGTGGCTGCGCATGAAATGTTTGGCACCCTGACAATATTTTCTCCTGCCTGACTCGGGATCTGACTGCAGCATCACAAGGAAAGTGAATTCACTTTGCATTACAAGCAAAGAGCTACTCTGTCTCTTTCTGCACAACCCCGTGTTACCCAAAAGCGACTCCATGCCATGTCACCGCCGGGTCAGCCCTCCCTCCGAGGGGCAGGAGGCTTCCCACCGCCGCTGATCTCAGCACGCTGCGCAGCCTGACTTCAGGAGCAAGTTTCTTCGGCAGCTGTCCTGGGCTTTGTTCGCTCTCTGCATGAGTTAGTCCCATTGCTGACACAAACCCCTGCTCTCTCGCTTTTTACATGGGGTGTGGAACCAATGACCTTCTGGCTTGTTACCTTCCCTCCTCATTCACTTTTTTGCTTTCACTCTGTGGTTCCTCCATTTCAGGCAGCCACGCTTTCTGAGCTAATATCATGGCTGGGCGACTTCAAATAAGGAACTGCTTCAGCTGAATGAAACTTAGATTACTAATTTTCTCCTTCTGTTCCCACAGCCAGAGTGATGCACAAGCACACGGCCCAGCTCCGCTCCCGGGAAAGCCCACTACAAGTGCCACCGTGTCACTTCTGCACATGATATGTGAGGATGGCTTTGAGGTCTCTCTCGGAATTATTTTAAAATTAAGAGAAATTTCACATCATCTCTCTCTTTATGTCCCTTCACTTTCTTCCTGAGCAGTAGATATAAAACTTCTCCCTGCCTGTATTAGAAGGATTGCTTGTTATTAATGACTGTGTCAGCCTGCTTGCCCATTTCTTGGTGCTCTGCTGTCAGCTCAAGGCTGTCTGCTCCTCCCTCCAGAGACAGCTCCCAGGACATTGCCTCCTTGGGTTTTCATCTGAATCTTATCACCTAAAGTGGCATTTCAGCCCGATGCTCATTTGTCCTAGGTCATGTAAGCTGTCCTTCCCACCCCCCCAGCTGCTGCTGACCCGTGGGATGGTTGCCCCCGCTATGCCCCAGTCTCAGAACAGCATCCAGCAGACATGGTGTCAAAGGGATAGGAAGCAGCTGGATCCTTCCGAGGCACGCCATCCTTGACGGGACACTGTGGGGTTGAAGCCAGGAAGCAGCAAGACACAGATGGTTTCCAAACAGCTGGAGACCCCAGCAGACCTCTCCATGGGCAGGATGAGAGATTTAGAACATGAAAAGGCCAGAGGTCCCCTCAAAGCCACCTCTCTCAGTAGAGATGTAGGGTAAAGTTTCAAAGTCTGCCCCTTTCCCATCCTCTTGGCATTTACAGCACTGTTTACTGGTTGGAACCTGCATGGGTAATGCAGATCCATCATGTACCTGTATGGTTTTGTCCCACCTTAGTGTGGGACTTGAACGACATTTATTATCAGTTCTCTGGCAGATATGTATAGAAGGAGCAATGTTTTTCAAAAGGCTTTTAAAACATCCTCTCTCCAGTGTGTTTTTGCTTTCCAGGCACAGCCATACATTTTATAGTGTCCTGAAAGTGGCATGAAAGCTGACAAGATCTACACATTGAGAGAGCAAGCTTGGTACTTTTTCCACGTTGAGGCTATCCTCAACACCATACAGCAATCCAAACCCAGTATTAAGTGGACCAGTGATGGGCAGAAAGACCTTGATCCACTGGACTCATTACTGTCTGTTTGGCTCTCTTGTGTACAGCAACCCATATGTGTCCAAACCTCGCCTTGAAAAGTGTCAAAACCTTTCAAATCAATTTGAATAAAAACACTAAAAATGCCCGTGGTGGTGATCTGCATTATTTAGTGGTATCTAGTAAACAGCAATGGAGCTATTGCACTGTCAGGCTGAAAAATAGTGTCAAAGTCACCAGTATATCTCACTGTAAAACTGGCTCATGTGATTAGCACTGAACATTTGGTTAGCTGAGCCCATTATCTGCCAGAATGAGATTTTTTTCTTTCCGATAAATACTGCAGCACTGCCCTAAGAACATCTCTGGGCACATCTGTGCTTCATGAGTAGCCCTCTAAGCTATAATTCCTTGAAAGACTCAGTTTTGCTCTGGGCCAAAGAGTAAATCACAAAAAGCTACTTGTAATTTTCTAATTTTGGCACAAAGGTTTCTACTGCAGCCACCAGCTCCAAGCTTCCAAGGCAAGTAAGGGCTTCACCTCTTCCAAACATGTACTGCTCAGCAATACACAACCGGATGACCCATGTATTCTCGGTGGGTTTATATTCTCTACACTTCTCTTCAGCACAGCTTTGATGGTTTCCTGTATAAGTCTTCTAAATAAGAAAATAATTGCAAAATAGTGTGTGTAGGCTGCACACATTATTTTGTAGCTTTTTCTAATTTCAGCAGGTATCCAAACCAAGTATCAAGCGGCACTCCAATTTGTTCCCAATACAAGATCAGCCTGGTTTAACCAAAAACTCAGGGATATATTTCCCAGTTCTTCACATACCTGGAAATGAGATTAATAAAAAAAAAAAAAAAAAAAAAAGAAAAGAAAGTAAAAGGCAGACTTGGCCACAATTAGATACTGGTTTGGGAATCAAAACTAAACAAATGCAAACTTGAGAGAGCTGGATAACTGGTGTGTTTTTGAAACCTGGGCTTGGGGTTTGGCAAGAGATCTACTCACAGCTGCAGCAGCTCCAGAAGCTCCTCTGACAGCCCTGCGCTTGGGCAGGTGGGCAGGCTGGCCGAGAAGCTCTGCGTAGCCTCCTGTCTCAAGGGTTGACTCTCCCACCTTAAAGAGTATGAACAGAATAATGTGAAGCACACAGACAGCTGAAATGGGGCTCCTGGCTGTTGTTAAAATACCAAATTAACATTGCACACTACTGCTGATTCAGGGGTATGATGGTCCTACAGCAACAAAGAGACACAATGCTGATGGTTCTCTCTGTAAGGGAGTGGTAAATTGGTGTGCGAAGCCACAAGAGGACTGTAATTAAAACCCCTTCATGCATATATATGAATTCTAAAGCATCAGTGGGCACATGAGTGTTCAAAGCATAACTTAAGTGTGAGGCAGCACTTAGAGAGGGAAATGGAAAGAGGGGTAAACCCGACATGCTCGTACTTTGCACCAGGGACTGTCTTCCCAGTTCTTCTGTCCCGTTAGTAATTAAAGCAAATCTGGGTGCTGGGCTGATGCCCTGCTGACTGTCTTCTCTTATGCCTTCCTCTGCCTCTCCGTCTTGTTGAGAAGCTTCAGAACACCTCAGGCTGCTCCTTTTTGCATTGCAAACCAAAATGTTCCTTTCTTGCTAATCAGGGATGAGCTAGACTGATTGCTCCTCTCTCAAACTGCCTTCCTCCTCCACCGCCAGCAAGTTTGCTAGGGAAACTCTTGTTGTCCCCTGAGTATGTGTTCACCACTCAGTCACTCCTAAAAGTTTTTGCGCTCATAATGATTTTGTAAATTGTAATGGTTAGTTCAAATCCCACCATGGCCCATTAATGGTGACTCTAATGGATGTTGGCAGCTTCAGCGAGAAAACCAAATATATTCAGATTAAGAGCAGAAGGCTCTCAGGCTTGGTGAGAAATGTTTGTTCTCTTGCAGCTTCAGGAGATTTGTGTGGTGAAGAGGAGAAAGTTCATGGCAGAGGACAGCTAGTGTAGCCCATAACTGACAGTTCACAACATTGATTTTAATATGATAATCACTTTGACTATTTGCAATTAAAAAAAAAAAAGCTTCATTCAGCTGCCTTGGATCTTATTTATCCCTGCAAATATTTGGAGACGATGAGAAGGTCTGCAGAGGACCGGAGGTGCCTCTGCAGCAGCAGGCACCGAGCTGCAGGCCTAGGCACCTCTCTGGTCTGGGGCCACGCGCAGCCTAAGGGGTCCGTCGGGGATAAGAGGCAACGCTTCGGACCCGTGAGCCACGTCTGGCAGATTTCTGCCTTCCACTATCAGCCCCAATTCTGGCTGCTTGAGTTACACTTCATTTTAGTGACCTCGGGCTAACGTAAGAGATGTTTAAGGAAATTAGCAGCGCTAATAAAAAGGACAGGAGTTACTCATTTAAAAATGAGTTACTATATGTAATTTATAATAGCGTTTGGATATCAGTTGGCTGGAATGAAGAATATTTATTTCTACCAGAACAGCATGTAATAGGAAAGTGAAGAGTATATACACTGTAGAAATAAATGCATTTAAAATTTCTGAACAGGGAAGAGCACTTTCACATCCCTCTTGCAGCCATCACAAACACTGCATCTATAAGCCACGTATGCAGCTCCTACCCAGGTACGTTAAACCAAAAGACTATAAAGAGCTATTGAAAGGTGCCTTCTGACAATTATTTTTTAACACTCTGAAATTACACATGACCATGAGGTATTGTATTTTATCAATTGTGTGTTGAAAGAATCTTTAAATGAAGACAGAGACCAATTGTAGCCTCTCTCCCTCTCTCCTCATCGCAGATGACCTTTTAAGTTGTGGGAACACAGATGATTATCATGCCCCCAAAGGGCCAATAATACATTGCAAATTTTCACATCAGTGATTTTTAGCTGCTGGTCTCTTCCAGGTACTTCAGAGTGTCTTGCAGGAGCATAAGGCCAAGAAATGAAGTGTTTTTCATAGAACATTTATTGCACACTGTTCTGTTAACCATGTAAGGCTTAACTATTGCCTTTGTGGGGCTGTGTTATCTTTAAATCAAGATAAGTTTGTAGCAGTCTCAAAAACTTAAAACAGATAAAGCTTAACTGAGACAGCACAGTGAATGCAGTGCCGTTCCTATGAACTGAGGCTCTTTTTTATATTGCTAGAACTTTTTTTCCTAAATATTTATGATTCTTCCTCCAAGTGCAAATGAAAAGTTATAAATAGCTGCTTGTTAACCCTGATTTCCAGTTGTCCCCAAATATGTGGAAGGAGGGATCGTAGTAGCAGTTGCACATGCTTTTTAATCCCTCTACTTTGGAAAGCAGTATATCTAAATTAGGGATACTAATAATGCAAAATAAAAGGGTTTCTTCCTGATACAAGCAGAATTCCTTCTCCAGCTTTTGTGTTTCACATTCATGAATTTTCAAGGCCAGGAGGGAAGACGAGGCCAACTGGTTGGAAAAGTGCTGTTATTTATTCTGAAAAAAAAATGTTTAAAAATCAGATGCTGAGTCAGCAGGACTTGGGCATCATTAGAAAACTTTTTTCTGCAGAGGTAAAATAAGAGAAGCTGTAGGTCATTCTAACTACATTTAGAGATTCTCTGGTCACCAGCTACGCCCGAGACATGGAGAAGAATTGCAGTAGCTCAGTCTATATGTATCCCTAACCATATAAATTGCAAATCATATGTAAATTAAGTAGCCCAGGGGTCTTCCACCTCAAAAAATGCAGTGAGGCTACCAATTTCTTTTTTAAACCCAAAGACTACAGTACTCTCAGCGGGACCCAAACACAAACCTCAGAACTACAAGGCTACTCAGACTCTCCAATAAATGGGGATCGCAAGAGACACTTTAACAACAGAAATGAACTGTACCTCAGCAGCAAACCGAGCAGCCAGCTGAACCCTGCTCTCCCAGCTCTCCGGCTGGACCTCTCTCCACTGCTCTGGTACCCTGGGGCAGACACTGATGATACCAAACGTATGCCTGGGTAAAGCTGCAGAGATATTACCTTTTGGCATGATTTCTACCATTTTAAATACTGTTGAAAACCTAAATAGTTTGGAAACAAATGGACTGTGAGAAACTGAAAAGGAAGGCAGAATTCACTGTCTTGAATTATGGACAGATAATTGGCCACAAAATAGCATTGTCTGCAGCTGCACTGGAAGCATGTCTGATTACTCCCTCTCTTCCAAAATATAAAAGTCAGGTCCTGTCCAGATTAGAGGGATCATTGGAACATGGTTTAGTGGTAGAATTGGCAGTGTTAGGTTAAGAGTTGGACTCGATGATCTTAAAGGTCTTGTTAAGTTAAACAACTTAAATTTGCATTCTTTTCCCAGAAATTGTTGTATGAACAATGTGCTTTTAGGCTTGACGTCTCCTTTCTTATTTTTAAGTTTTTGTTTAATAAGATGCTTTGACACAGTGTCCCCTGTCACATCCTGAGCTTTCATAAATAAGGTGTGCAAACTATCAAGAAACAATTTACTGGCGAAGGACAGAACTTCAGATACCATGGAACTAAGGAGGACCAGAATCCAAAACACCCTGGAGCAGTGGAAGCAAAACATAAAACATTGAGACAGAGCCTAAGGATGGCGCGTCCTTGTTAGGGCCTGATAAGGCGGAACTGTGATTAGCTTGGACTTTCAGACATGAGAAACTGAACCTTGTGTGAATTTAGCTCATTAACATAGTAAAAATCACATCCCTAGGCTGTAGTCGCCCCCTACTCACAGAAGCCCCTTCCCATAGAGCGTGCATAGTAGATTGTGTATTGTGCCTTTAATTAAGAGACGAGAAATGTAATGACCAATGAGAGAAGAAAATAATTGTGCATAACTGTAAAAGTACCGATAATAGCTTACAAAAGTGTATAAATGTTAACCATATGTTAGCCAAAGTGTGTGTGATCTTTGGAAATCTTCCACCTGGCAACCTGTGCAGAATAAAACACTGTCTCCTCTCTAAACATACATAGCATGTTTTGGGAGTCAATTCTGATTTCAGGTAACAGTGTCTTCCAACTTAAATGATTCTATGATTCTATTATTAGAAATACTGAATATATTTCTATTCTACATTAAAAGGCACTTTTTTTTTTTTCTCTGTGATTTGTAATTATTATAGAATTTATTTTCCTGTTCTAGCATCTCACAGGTACTTTGCACCAACTCTGTGAGAGACACTGTGCAATGTGTAAGATTAGTAAGAACAGAAGCCTAATCTGCCACCTTACACACCACATATACGCTGCAGAAGAAAATTCACATTCCTTCCTTTTATATGAAGAAGTCCTGCCAGTGCTCTTACTATGGTTCTCAGGAGAACCATAATAATATTGTTTGCATGATAATGATGCAAATGCCTCTTACAGGGAGGAAAGGTATAAAAGACTTTACTCAAGAAATTCCACCATAAGGATGTGGGATTGCAAAACGAAGAGGAGTTGTTATGGTTCTGGAAACCCTCTAGCAACCTTGTTCTTCTGCCTTTAGTTTTAACAGTTGTGGTTGTGATGGGTCCTAAAAACTTATCCATTACAAAAGAAAGTGTCCCATGGCATCTCTAAACCAATGAGATCACTTGGGAAGTCATCTGTCTTCTCATCTAAAAAAAATGGTCATTCATGACAATGTTTTGTGATATATGCTGTTTAAGGGATATGGTCAGAATGTTACAGGGACGGACGGCATTGTCCCCAGGATGGGTACCTAAGGCACGTACATCTCATCTTGAAAATATCTGACAGTTTTAGCTTCCATCTTTAATGAAAGGCTATATCCACCATTCTTATTTAAAAAACTACTTGCCACCATCTGCATCACAAGACTGAGGTGAGCGTTCATTAAGTGCTTTATCTCAGTTGCTGTGTTCCTGCAACACTCAGCCCTCTTCTGTGCATGTACTGTAGCCTGATTATTTGTACAGGGACATGTAGTGCTTAATGTCACCTTCCTGACTTCAGCTGAGGACTTCTTACATAAGTAACAGCTGCACTGGATCGGACCCGAAGATCCCACTGGTAGCATTTAGTGGCAAGTATTTTAGGGGATAGAATGAGAACCAGGAGCATGTACATCAATGCTTCCACCAAAACACCAGCTCTGTGGCTCACAAACATGTCTGTGGGTGAACACCTCTGTGCGTTAACAGGCCCTGACAGACCTCTCTTCCCTGAATGAGCTAATTTTCTCTTGAAGCCATAAGGATGAGTCTGCAGGGGCTGGCAGCAATGAGTTCTGCAACTGAATTACAAACCAAATGAAGTAATACTTCAGTATTTTTATTTTAAGCTTGCCACCCAGCAATTTCATGGAGTGCCTCATAAGACTGTTGTACAAGGATCAGCAAATAAACCTTCCCCGTCTTACTGACCTCTATCTCAACCTGGTCTGGCTGTTTCCTCCTGATGCTGAGGAGCCGTAGCCCGTTTAATCTCTCTTGGCTTGAACACCATTACATATCTTTGATCATTCAGCTGCCCTTCTCCATACCTTTTCTAGCTTTATTATTATGCTACTGATAATAATTTAAGTTGAAGTGGAACTTGGAAAATCATGCATTGGGAAACAGCATTTCCCTTTGAAAGGACATTTAAAACTGAGTAGCATCTGGAGTTAATCACCTTCTGCTTCTAATAAACTATGCTAAGGAAAAGTTGCTTGAAAATGAATGGGTTGTGACAACCCTCACGGTATCAGTGGCACCTGAGGTTTTGTGCCTGGATTCCCACATTGTCTTCACAGCGGCAGAGGCAGAACCTCTGAGCTGCGATTCCTGCAGGCCCCCTCTCTGCCCAAAATCACAGACATCTGGTTCACCAAATCACTCACAGTTTAGTGGCAGGGCAGATAAGAGTCCGGCAGAGACTTCACCTTCTCTTTGCTTACAGATGAGGCTTATTAGAATCTGGAAAACTAATGCACTAACTGGGAGTGCAACTAGTATTTGGGCAGACTTCTGCCCAAAACAGGACCAGTTTCTTCTCCCTTCCCCTTCCCTCAGTAACACTGGTCCACCCAGCTTGGTCACACAACTCTCCAGGTCTGAGACCTCACTCCTGCTTTTTCTGCTTTGCAGATGACGAGGGGCTTCAAACCAGGCTCAGCTGCAGATGCCAAAACATGACTCTTGTCTGAGCCCCCTGAAGATGCAGGAAATGGGAATTAATTGCAATAGCTGTGGAGAAGATTGGCACCAGATAAAACTCTTTCTCTCTTCTTTTCTTAGTCTTCATTACGAACACAAGACTTTTCAGGATTTTGCGGCATTCACAGTGCTTGAAGAACAAAGAGGCTGTGGTTCCTGCCATGGCACCAGAGCAGTGCCACCGCTGAGCCTGCTCCTGGCACGACAGCAGGACAAGACCATGCTGTGGTGGGGCTGCCAGACCACCCCAGTGCTGGCCCGCTGCAAAGGAGGCAGCAGGAGCTGCCCAGGCCCCGCTCAGGTTTTGGAGACCCTCCTTCCCTCAGCTCTCTGAGACAAATGGCTCGCACTTTGCACCGCTGAGCTCTGTGGAGATGCTGATGTGAAGAGCGCAGGGTGAAGAAGGTTGGCTCACGATCTCTCCCACTGCGTTTCATAGTCAGTTTGCACAGATGTAAACAGCTAATCAGCACCAAATTATTTTCCTCTCTAATGCTAAGACTGGGTTTATTTCTGTCATGACTTGCTGTTTGTAGAATGTACCGCGCTACAACTGTATGTGTAGCAGATTGCCAGAGCTTTGAATGGCATAACATTTTATAAAAAATAGGCCAATAACACACAAATGGTAGAGCAATTTTCTTCCTGCTAAAAAGAAGGGTCGATTTTACTTATCAGTGCAAAGGAAATTGATGTTGTCACTTATAAATATGTCCCTCTTTTCATTTCAAATCTCCGGGAATGGCAAAGAGAAAAGCTGAAGATTGTAAGATAGACCCCAGTGACTGACGTGGAAAAATATAGTCAACCCTGATGCATGAGAGTGTGATGAGGATAGTCTGTGTGCTACCAAGTATTTTGAACCCTGTGAGGCTTCGTGTTTTATCCATCATAAAGGACTGGCCACCATTCTTGATGTTAAACAGCTGCTGTGCTGCTCAGTGAATATGCAAGATGGAGATGGAAATTAAGACTGAGATTTCTGCTTTTAGTGATGTCCTCCAGGTTCCACTGTAGGCAAAGGTAATGGTTATTTAATCATTAGTATTCACTATTAGTAAGCATAACTGTAAGCATAACTGTAGGCCAATCTCACCACTGCAGAGACCTTAACAGAGGACTGAAGACTGCAGAGTCAGTAACACCCCTCCTAAGTCCTCATGTTGCGATTTGCAAAGCAGTTAAACCTTAGATGGGTCCTCTAGCCCCACTATGGATGTGCGGCAAGGGGCAGCCCCCAAGGAGATTTTATACAAAAAAACAAAAGCAAAGTACACAATACTATCATCTTCAACCTACAATCTATGCAACCTCCCTGGCCAGGACGGTGTGAACTGCCCTGGTCTGGCGGCTCCTGTCCCACACTTCGCCTCCTCCCCAATCCTTCTACCCAAGGGCAACCCAAGGCCTTCATTTTGCAAAAGCACATCTCCACCCATAAAGCTACTTAGCTCCTTTTATTTAAGCAATTTTACGAATCAGGATGTTTCAAGGTCTTCTTGCTTATGTTCTTTAATTGTTATTCCTGTATGTGCCCTTTGCCACAGGCAGAGGGCAGCACTGTTCATGGCCTACTCCATACTTTTTAATGGTTGCATTTGCTTCATCTGCAAAAAATAAAAATAAAATCTTAGAAATTGATGTTTTACCCCTATTTAATGCCCAATTAAACAGGAACAAATGCATCTCCATTAAGGAGTGTTCAATAAGGCAGGGTACATTAGCATACACTAAGGCTAGTCACTAGACTAAATCAGGTTTCTCCTCCGGAGCAAGCTTTACTATACATCTAAACACAGGGCGTTAATGATGGTTATTCTTTGGCTGGCTATCACAGAAGCAGCGAAGCTTAAAAACTGTACTAGAGGAGATCTACAGGGTGTGAAATACACTGTATTTTGGTTAATTAGTTAATGTTTATAAAGCATTTTCTGGAGGAAAAAAGTGCCAAGTACGATCATTATTATCAACAGTCTTTTCTTCAAGCCCTTGCCAACCATGCTTTCAGTTTTGTTTTCAGGGCTAAATCGAGCACTTTTGTACTTCTGTTCGGCAAATGTTAAGCACAGCCAAACAATCTTGCTTTTCATCTCAGTACTTCCAGGTTTGGTTTGATCCTATCTGGGCATTGTTTTACAGCTGGCCCCACTCTGGCTTAAAAGAGCAGTTGAAGACCTCTTCACAGCTAATGACCTTTCCCTGGATTACCCACATTTAAGACAGTAGGAAGAAGTGACCGAGAAAGACTTTTAATTAATTGGACTTTAACAATATGCAACTTGAGAACAAAGCTGGAATGCAAGAATAAGCACAGACCTAGACACAAAGGCAAGGGGGATGAAGTATAGAATAAAATTACTAAAGATAAATTTGGTCTCTTTCCTCTTAGAGAAGACGTTGGTTGGTTGGTTGGTTTGCTTTCTGAAACATGATGCACAATGCCTCATCTTTATGCGTTTGATTAAGAGGTTCATGAAAAAATATTTAGTTAAGGTAGGGAAGAGGAGGTTGAGAATGACACTAGTCATTAGAGAAGGGGCCAGCTTAAAGAGTAAATGTTAACAGACTGGGCTAAAGAGGAACTTTCAGGGTGGAGAAAGGACATGCTGAAGTTTTCTTATGGCTCCAGCTTAGAAATATTTATTTCATATTTTCTTTTTTTAAGCAATACTGTGGCTCAAAAAAAAAAAATGCTGGTGAGGAAAAAATTGCTTCAGTGCCTGACAAGAATCAGAATATGCTCCAGGAAGAAAGAAATAATTTTGAGAAATATGGTCTAAGAAATTAGCTTAATTGTACAGTGCAGCCCAGGGAGGAAGGTAATACACTTAGGAACTTCTAACAAATTTTTCTGCTTTAATTAAGGTTATCATCTGCTGGAACGCATGAAAAAAAGAAAGACATGAACATTATGAAAG
Organism: Podiceps cristatus; assembly: GCA_000699545.1. NCBI lineage: Eukaryota > Metazoa > Chordata > Aves > Podicipediformes > Podicipedidae > Podiceps > Podiceps cristatus. The sequence continues at coordinate 25,478 of KL256934.1, forward strand.
GATCAATGAGCAAATGTAAACTACCTTTGTGAAGTTTTTTTTAAGTACTTTTCTAGCTTAGAATTGCTTAGAATGTATGAAAATGTGACTCAGAGGCTTATAAGTCAGAATAACTTTAAATATATATCTCATTATCTTTTTGGTGCTTCATTCATGCATCACAACCTTTATACATTGGCTGGGTACTTAATACATCCTTCCCTTTGTGAACTTCGATTTGGAAATTGAGATAAATATACTGTTAAGCAGCTGAAGGGAGAGAATTAAGAAAAATGGGAAAAAACGGGGTGGGGGGGGGAGGGTGGGGGTGTCTTTTGGAGAGAGTATCCAGCAGATCAGGTCTGCATTTTCCCTCAACCTATGTGAATCACATGAGAGTCTTTCAAAAGAGTGAATGGCTCAAGAAAGTGCAGGGCACCGCATTGTAATATTGCCTTCTTATGAGCTCTGAATGTAAAATGCTTTTGGTTGCTGCGAGCTCTGAGGATTAAGAGTGCTCCTCTGAGTTTTGAATTTTGCTTACAGAAGGGATTTAAGCCCATTTATTACATTCCTTGTTCTGAGTGTTGTAAAAAAGCAGTACTTGGTGTTCTGGTAACTAAAATGCACTGAAAATTATTTTTAAAGCTGCCTGCACAGCCAGTCAAGGGGCTGTCCAAGCCATAAGAAATATGAAGTCATAGAATTGAAGTGCCTGGTATTCCTCTGTCAGAACAATTCTCCAGCTTGATACAGATCC
>KL256935.1:0-15935 GCA_000699545.1 Podiceps cristatus
CTGAACACGGGCGATTGATTTGGACGGTCCCTTGAACTGTGAAAACCTTTGGAACGCGTTTAAACCCTCTCTGCAGGGCTAGATGGGCATGAATAGTGCTTTTGTGGGCAGACAACGGCAGCCTCCTGGCTGTCTCCTCAGATTAATTAAAGTAGACGTCAATCTCTAAAAATCTGCTTTGTTCTGATAAGGCAGCTGGTTATCGGTGAGGCCCAGGTTACCAGAAATCAGTGTTTTGCGGAGGTTTTGCTGATGTTAACGTCTTAAGTTTTTAGCTGCCTCCTGGGAAGGTCTGCGGCTCATCCTGACTTGCCTTGGCCTAAAGGTTGGATGACAAAGAGATTTTTTTTTTTTTTTTTTTTTTGTTACCCAGATACCAGGGGAACTAGAGGCCTCATTGTGCAACCAGGAGTGCTTAATTAAAAAAAAAAAAAATAGTCCTAAGCACATACTTTTATGTTTGACATCCCACTTACAAAGGAGAAATTAAGACTAATTTAGAGGGGTTAAAGCTTGGTGGCCTGATGGGTTGTGCTAGTGCCAGCTCGTTTCCAAACCATCGCCAGATCAAGGAAGGCCTTTTCTGCCGAGGCAGGAAGCTCTGCTGCCAGCCACGTGTTTGAAGCCTGCGAAACTCTTCTGAGAAACTTCACTTTCATTAGACAACGAGACTGTGGCGCTGCCTCCGAGCCCGTTGCTCAAGCAGCCTGCGCTTTTCTTGACTACCTACTTCTTTATCTGCCCAAACTTGTAAATTTTACAAAAACCTTAATTTATTGGCATTAGCTGGAGTGATCTGACGCCAGCATTGATTTCCTTTCTGCACGCTGAGCTGATAATTTAACAGGAACAAAACGTTTCCCAGGCCAGCTGGACCACGTGCTAGTCCTTTATCTCTGGCCGTTGTTCTCCCCGGTGGAAGATGGTGCCGGGGCCGCCGCAACGTGCGGTGATGGATGGCACGTAGGGAATGGGGCTGCAGTACCTTGTCGCTGCCGCCCGCAGCCAGGCGCGCAGCACGTCTCCATCCTGGAGCTGGGGATGCAGCAGAGGGATCTATACTTCCACCTAGAGTTACATTTACATTTGAAAAAGCCAAAATAAAACCATCAAACCCTTTTATGATGCAAAAAAGATTTTTTTTTTTACAGTTTCCTTGAAGGTGGCTCAGTGGTTTCTGCTGGTGTGGGGCTGGGCTGAAAGGCTCCTTGTCCTGTGTCACAGCAATGGTTAAATGGTAGGTGTGTCTGCACTACAGATACCCTCCAGATACGTCTTTGTGCTCGCTTAATTTTTTTGTTAAGCCTCCTCTATGCCTTTGCCCTCTAGGGAGGGCAGCCTCAGCTAAGTCCTGCGTGGAGCTGACGCTAATGCATCTGCGTGCAGGGGAAGTGCTGATGTTGCCCAGCGCTGTGCAGGCTGGCCTGACCTTCCTGCCCCTGATGGCTCCAATTGAAAAGCTGGAGAGACATCTCTGTCACAGTCCCACAGGTGCAGAAATACAGTCTGGGAGAGCATATGCCAGTCGGAGCAAATGCTGGCTTCTGGGTCCTGTCCAGCCTTGCAGAAAAGAGATGGCATTTTGGGGTGGCCATCTTGTACTTATGTAACGGTGTGACGCCACCTCCTGCAGCAGCCTCTGAGGGAAGAACGGGTTGTCCTCCCTGTCTGGAAGAGGGCTGGACAGTCTGTGTGAAGAGCCTGCTTCACCCCAGAGGTGGATTTTTTTGTTGAGTCGCTTTAGTTTGTGGAATGTGCAAACCTGATGTTTTTCTAGGCTTTATTTGAGGGGTGGGAATCTGAAGGCCTGCCTGGTTTCATAAATCTGCCCTTCTCAAATAAAACTGCTAACTCAAACCATTCCTGCCTCTGGCCAGGGAGACCTGGGTGTGAGCAGCCCTCTTCTGCAGTGAGTGAGGTGTAAGTGAGGCTGACCCCTGCGAAGGTAATAAAACCCAAGCTGTCACCTGCTGCGAGTCTGCCCACTGTCCGCCCACAGTAAAACATCTTTGTCCGGCGTGGCGGTGGGTAACGCTGGTCCTGCCTGGGGACAGTCCCTGCGAGGAGGCCTCGGCACTGCAGTTTCCACTTCCCTCCATAACAGCAGAGGCTTAGCCCGGGGTGGGGATTGCCGCTGCCTCTCCCTCCCTGAGGGCAGATCTGGAGGTGCTGTGGATTTAGGGTTCCTCTCAGCTGACCGCAGGATGAGCTGGCTGGAGTTAGTCACCCCTCTGCTGCAAAACCAGTCATCCTGCCTGCAAACAGCTCTTTCTAGAATATTCAAGAGTTGGGGGAGGGGATACCAGACATCTTTGAGGTGCCCTGCCTGAAGCACAAGCAGCCCAAGTAATAAATGCGGGAATTTAATCGTTATGCTTTGAGGGAGGAATTCAGATTTACTCAGTGCTGGAAACATTCAGGCTTTGTAGGGTGTTGTTTCTCCCCCTTCCTCGCTCAGCCCAGACAGAGTGCTCAGTGCCTTTGGATGTCCTTGAAGTCCTTGCTCCTCTGATATTAAAAAAAACCTCCAAGTCTGGAGTAGTGGTAAATGCCAGACATTTCTGTGATATTTATAACACTGGTCCTTCCAGTAGAATTCAGTCGATGCTTTGTAAATACATGATAGTGGGAGGCAGGAGGAGGTATAAAGAAGCGAAGCTGTTGGTAACAGGGCATGTTGCTGCAGGCAGATGGGTGTTTGGGATGCTTTTTGGCTGCTGCGTTTCTGCTCTCGGCCCTGGACAAGGTCACGGTGTCTCTGATGAATTTTTCTGAGCTCACTGAGCTTCTGGAAAATCTTGTAAAAGGGGCTTGTGACTCAGAACTAAACTATATATTTATGAAGACTTTAGGGGGGTTAAAATTTATTTGCAAATGATGTGAGTGGGTGGGGGATTTCCATGAGATAGAAAGGGAGAATTCACCTGCCTGTTTTAAAAACTTAAAAGTCATGCTCTGGATGCAGTTTCCATCTCGGGATCCCGTTGTTTCGTATTCCACCTTGTTCCCAGAAGCCACACAGACCTGCTCACCCATGGTTGTGCGGAGGCAATTTCCCAGCAAAGGTGTGGGGTTTTTTTCTTTGTGGGTTGTGTGTTTGGTGTGGGTTTTTTTTTGTTTTGTGGGTTTTTTTTGGCACGGGTGTCTAGAAAAGCTAACGTTGCTCCGCAGGTGTCGGAGGATGCAGCAGCAAGTGTTAGAGGGCTAAAAACACAATGTTTCAGGTCTGACCAACGAGTTTTCCTGTAATAATGGGACTTTGTTGGGCTTTTTATGTGGGCAGACTTTCTTGTACTGACTCTGGTGAATCAGCAGCTTCTGGCAAGGCTGAGGGAAAGGCGGCTCTGCCAGGACAAATTATGGTTTTCGCTGGCCTGACTCCTTCATGCCGCATGGGAGCGAGGCACGATGGTGAGTCAGGGCTGCCTGCGAGAGGATCTGCACGTAGGTGGGGAAGGTCTGCAGAGCAGAAGTGGCTGAGGGGAGGAGCGTTGCGGGAAGGGAGCCTCTGCGGCACTGGGCAGGCACATGGCAGGAGGTCTCCCTGCTCCCTCTGGTCAGCTCTGCTAGCTTTGACAAAGCTTTGGAGTTTATTAGTGCCTCTGGTTCGAAGATGAATACACTGAGCTAGCTGATGTGCACAGCTAGCAGCATTTTGTGATTTATTGGGGTTTTCTTTGGTCTGCTTGGGCCAGGCAGAGCAAACCCCCCGTGCTATCCCTGCTGCTGAGCAGCAGCCTATGTTTCTACAAGTGCCATGCTAAAGATATATTTTATAGGCGAAGGCAGCTTATGCTGAAAGAGCAGCCTGCTTTGAACATCACCCGCGTGCCCAGGGGATGAAGTTGGAAGTCAGACCGCTGTTTGAAGCTTGACTAGTGATCTGCCTGTGCTGGTAGCCATCTGGCTGGCATCGCTCTTTTACTGGAGGCTTTTTGAACACCAGCAATCTAGCCTGGACAGGTTGAAGAGGATGAACAGCTTTTAGCTGCCACTGCTACTTGAGAGCAAAATGAATGCAGTGTGGCCTGAGGTGTGTGACTAGAAATGCCCAAGGGGCACCAGCGCTGCTGGGAGACGAGTGTCCCGCTGTCCCAGCAGAGAGTTAAGCTTCAGTTCAGCTTCCTCATGGGATTGCAGGCTGGTCCTGCTGTTGTGGGTATGCTCTAGTCCCATAGAGGCCAGCAGCCTGAGTTCAGGGAGGGTTATTTTTAATGAAAACTTTGGGAAAAAAAAAAACAACCCCAAAAAAACCAAAAACTGTTTTAAACCTTGTGGTGGTTTTCTGGTGAGGGTGAATGCAGGGGACAGGGGAGACCTGCAGCAACTTCAGTTTGAAGAGGGACCTTGAGGGTATTAAAGAAATCTTCAGTCTTTTACATGTTCTCTGCCAAGGTGTTGTGTTTAATTGACTCAAGTCGTCTTGCTTGTACAGGCTCAAAGGATGGGTTTTAAGCTTAGGTGGACTTTGCCGTGATCAGGTGCTTCTCGGCGGAAGCTTGCCCGCGTGAGAGCGTGTCTGTGGTCACGCTAGCACCGAGCTGCCCCGCTCCCTGGTTGCAATGGGGAGTGCAGTCGAGGCCTGTAGGAGAAATGACTGGAGAGCTGGGAGGGAGGAGGCAGAATCTCTGCCTGCGCACTGAAGTGCTTGAATTTTGTTGCGTTGTGTAGCTCCAAGGGAAGACTGGCAATGAAGAGAAGCTATGAAGGGAACATCTGCATAGAAGGCAGGTGAGCTTTGGGTGGTGTATGTGGGGGATGACATGGAAATAAAAGTGTGTCTTGCCTGTATCTAAGACTCTCAAGTAGGAACATAAAGATAGTTTGACCCAGTAGCAGCTTTCTTGTTCCCTCCATATTCATCACGTGGGTGTGTTGGTGTCTCTGCTTGATGAGCAAGCTTGGGAGATTCCTAAACCTGGTGCCGATTTCTTCTTCCAGACACAGGATTCCAGCGACGATGTCGAAGCACCATGATGCAGGGACGGCTTTCATCCAGACCCAGCAGCTGCACGCTGCCATGGCAGACACCTTCCTGGAGCACATGTGCCGCTTGGACATCGACTCGGAGCCAACCATTGCGAGAAACACCGGCATCATCTGCACCATCGGTAGGCGATTCCTAGATGGGAGAGAATTGCAGTGGTGAAACTTGTTAGGGAAATTGTGAGAAGGCTTTGGCTTTCATCCCGTGCCAGGATTGAACTTGTGTGTTGAAAGAACATGACTTTCCCATGTCTGCTGATAGGAGTGTCTCTGGGAGCTGGGGAAATCAGAACTGCTTAGGTTCTATTCCGCTCCTCAAGGCAATTTAAAACAGTCTTTGCTGTGGTAGAGATGAGCTGCTTCAGTGCTGAGCACATCTGTATCCATTATACCTTTTCTCTTCCACATGAAACAGGCTGGTGTGCGTGGGTTATCTCGTTATTTTTACAAAGTTAATATTCAAACTATTTCTTCCTCCTAGGCCCAGCCTCCCGCTCGGTGGAGAAGCTGAAGGAAATGATTAAATCTGGAATGAATGTTGCCCGCCTCAACTTCTCTCACGGCACACATGAGGTAAGGGTAGGGTCTGGGCCGTGGGTGTCTGTTGTCTGACCCTGCCTCTCATGGAGAAGGGAAATCCAGTGTAGTCCAGATAGCCGTGGTGTGAGAAGGCGAAACTTAGCTCTGCTTTTGGGGAGAGCATGCTGGTTGTATGTACTGAGCCTGTGTAACTGCTGATAACATTTACGTGTGCTTTCTGAGCCCTTTGAAAGCAGTTCTGGCTGGTTCCACACCCTTCTCTGTACCAGGACGTCGTCGGGTAACTGGTATTTGACACTTGTGTGCCAGCTGCTTGTCGGGAAATCCTTCAGTCCTTCCTTGTGTCCCGCCATTCGCTGTGCAAAGCTGCTGCTTCTCAGTAAACGGCAGAAGACAAGAACGTTTGTCCCTGGTTTGCTGCACACCTCTGCAGGAGTACATGCCTCTCGGTTGCTTGTCTCGCTTCTTCTTTTGTTGCTGGGGGTTTTGCAAGCAGGCGATCAATGAATAACCTTCTCTCAAAAGAAAATGGTTAGTGATTTGAAGTAATTACTGTGCCTGGTTGAAAGAATCAAACTCCTGGGTTCGCTCGGCTAACCAGCTACTCCAGTTGCGTTCCTGGCAGCCACAAGCTTAACGCCGAGGTACTTGAGAGGTGGCATGGTGAGCTTGTAAGAATAAGGTCAAAAGAAATCAACACTGTTTGTGGCAGACAAGCCCCCATTGATATAAATAGATGAGATCCTCAATGATACCTGAGGAGTCCAGGATCCCGTTCCAGGTTGCCTAGAATGCCACCCTGAGCCTTCCCACTGAGGTTTTTTTTCCCTTGGCTTCCTTCCAGCTTTCAAAATGTCAAGTGGTAGCCAGTAGCAGCTGTAGGTGGCTTTACTTACTGAACCATGAGCCTCGTGGTGCTTAACAGCTTGGCCTCTCGCCCTTGTGGCCTTTAAAGGCCACAGGGCGCTGTCAGAATTGAAAGGTCTAGTGCTTAGCTCTGGAAAACCTTCAGAGCTTGACTAAACGCCCTGGGATGGTGTTGGTGCGTAGGCTGCAGTCAGGAAAATCTGCCTGAAGAAAGGGTAGCATGGAATAACTCTGCCTCTCGGTAGCCAAATCTTGGAGCTGGGTGGCTCATCAGGGAGCTGGTGGCTAGGCTGAAATGGGGAATTTTCACCCTGTTACTTCCCAGCGGAGCTGCTGCTGCGGTTTGCCTACTTGTTCGCTGAGGTCAAGGACAGGGACTGTGGCTTTCTGCTTTGGGTGAGGTCTAATTGCCCATTTCGTAGAGATGGGGTTAAATGACAGCAGAGTCTGGACTTGCCATCATCTCCTGCTGACTCTGACTGCCAGCCGTAGCTAGTCTTTGGTTTGAGTCCCCTCCTGGTTCCTCCAAAACTCCAGTTTCCAGTGAAGCGCCAAAGAGCTTTCATCCATCGTGAGTGCTTCCGTTGTGTCCACCCCAAAGCATTTACCAGGGCTTCAGCTTTAACAGAGGTGCTTTAGCACCTGGCTGCTGTCCTTTTATGTAGGGGAAAAAAAAAAAAAAGCTTTTACGTCCAGCTCTGCTTGCATTTCTCTTCTATATACCTAACTCTTCAGGAACTCAGACTCCCTAGGAGCCAGTTAGTCCTCATTATCCAACTAAAAAGGAAAAAAATCACAGGTGACTGGGATCAGGAAAATGTGATAACACCGTTCAGGCTGGTTTTCTGTACTGCATCCCTCTAGGCTGTGGTGCACGGAAGGGTTGGGGCCTTCTCAGTCTCAACTTGCACGCTCGATCAACAAAGAAAATTTTTCCTGCTCTAAAGAGTTAGCAGTCATGGTGTAGCTCCGGCCAAGGGTATGCACGCAAACTTTAGCACAGCTTTTTTCCAGTGCCACCTTCTTGGTTCTGGATTATTGTCCCTGCAATACAGAAATCAGTGCATGGGGCTCATGTGGAGGTGGAGGAGCAGCGTGGGGAGAGCTGGGTGTTTCCAGGCGAGTCGGGTCAAACGCAGTTGGTCGGTGGCGCAGAGGGGAAAGGGTATTTCTTATCTGCAAAAGTCTGTCAAGCACAACTTGATTGCACAACTTGCAATCAAGGTTATCTCTTAATGTTGTTTAAGCAAGTAAACTAATCTAATCTGCCGCTCATCTGAAGCTTGTTGGAGGTAGTTGGGGCAGGAGTTTCCCCGCAGAACTGCCTGTGCTGAGGCTGATTGCGTTAGCGAAATGCTCTCGTGCACATGAAGGTTCAGAAGCTGGCTGCGTGCTGCTGGAGTCTTGAACTTGGCTCTTGAAATGAAATGTAAATACTTAAATGGATAATGTCCTCTTAGCAACTCCTTTATCTTTAGGGGAAATTGAAGCCAAAGGGTTATAAAAAAAGCTTGCCCATCTGCTCGCCTGTGGGACTGATGAGAGGGGTCAGGAAGTCTGCAGGGAAGTTGGCAGTGCAGAAGGTGGCAGGCTCCCTTCTGTGCTCTGAAGGGAGAAGAGCAGTGTGTGGCAGTTGCTTAGCTGTGGCATTCTTCTGGCACTCAGGAGCCTTTCCACGCCGATAACCGTCCAGCTGCCAGTGCTGCTGATGGTCTGCCACGCTGAATAGGCAGGTGTTCAGCAAAGCTTTTGGAAACCTTCCTAAAGGCTTCCAAAAGCCCACTTGGTTGGTGGGCCGTGTTCAAAGGGCCAGCGCATGTCCTGCTGGAAAATCACTTCTGCATTTCTTTTTTTTTTTTTTTTTTTTTTCCCCTGCCAGTCCCATGAGGGCACAATCAAGAACGTGCGAGAAGCCACAGAGAGCTTTGCCTCTGATCCCATCACCTACAGACCTGTGGCTATTGCACTGGATACCAAGGGACCTGAAATCCGAACTGGACTCATCAAGGGAGTAAGTTGCTCTTTTTTATTTTTTCCTCCCACTTTTTTCACAGTGTGAGACTAGATACCATGTTATGTCTGTGGCCTTTTCCAGACTACAAATGTCTCTAGGAAACGAGGTAACAAAACAACGACCCAAACTTGTGACAAACTGCTGTGGGCTGGGAGGTGGTGGTGTGCTGGTTTTTACTGGTTTTGCTAAAATGCATGTTTTGACATGCAGAGTGGCACAGCAGAAGTGGAGCTGAAGAAGGGTGCACCGCTCAAAGTGACCCTGGATGATGCTTTCATGGAGAACTGCGATGAGAATGTACTGTGGGTGGACTACAAGAATCTCACCAAGGTTGTAGAAATTGGCAGCAAAATCTACGTGGATGATGGTCTGATTTCCTTGCTGGTTAAGGAGAAAGGTGGGTAACAGGAGTTTCAGCTATGCCTGCTTGTTTTTTTTCCTTGGAACATATTTGTGCTTTCCTTCCAGGAACTGTTTTTTAGCTTGCAGTTGTGTAGTAAAGAAACAAGTACGTGGTTCTTAATGCTGTAGTGAGACTTGAAGCAAAACTTTCTCTTCTTCAAGCGTAGGAAGTTTCCAAAAACCGACTTCAGCTGGGTTTTGTTAGACTGTCATTTAAAACCCCTCTTCAAAGGTGACTGTGGTAGGGACATAGCAATGCTTGTGATCAAAGCCTGTCCAGCCAGGCTAATTTAGACTTTTAATGCAGGATTGGACTCATTTTGCAGCATAGACTCCGAATTTTGTGGTTAGAGACAGAACGAGCTTTAACTGGTGATATAGGTGGCAAGGTTAGTTCCACGATACTTCCTTTATAGTGCTGCCTAAAGTGCTCTAGCCTCAAGGTATTGCCTCTTGTCCCAGGGTGTGTAGGGAGAGGGAGGCGAGGCTTTTGAGGTGCTCAGTTTGGTATTCCAGGGCTCCTGTATGCAGAGGTACAACTAGGCAGCTTTTTTGGGGGAGGCAGTCCTGACCTCCTGCAGGGGTCAAACGACATCTTCTCCAAGAACAGCGTAGAAGAGCATTTTAAAAACAGCTGTTGTGTTCCCGTGGGTAAATCGCGAGCTCATGCGTTACGTAAATCTGCTGAAGAGAGCACTGATGCTCTTTTCTCACGTGCGGTCGCCATTGGCACCGGTGCTGTTGGGCAGGGAGGTGGTGTGGGAGCTGGCCGTGGGGAGCCTGCTGGTGAACGCTGACCGTGGGAACGCATCCATTTCAGGCAAGGACTATGTCATGACGGAGATCGAGAATGGCGGCATGCTCGGCAGTAAGAAGGGGGTGAACCTGCCTGGCGCCGCGGTCGACCTGCCTGCCGTCTCTGAAAAGGACATTCAGGACCTAAAATTCGGTGTGGAGCAGAATGTGGATATGGTGTTTGCTTCCTTCATCCGCAAAGCTGCCGATGTCCATGCCGTCAGGAAGGTGCTGGGGGAAAAGGGAAAGAACATCAAGATCATCAGCAAGATCGAGAACCACGAGGGTGTGCGCAGGTGAGCTTTGTGCAGGTGATGCTTCAGGTTTGCCACCCTGTATCAACAGAAGAGGGCTCCTTCATGTTGTAGTCCAGACTCTAGGTCTCTGGCTTGCCAGCAGCAGCAAGTTTACCAGTCCGAGTAATGGGGTGGTAGTGCAGGCTGTCACTTAATGCCGTGCCTGTAGGACTCGACGTAGCTGCAGCGCGAGCAGCGGGTTGTGCAACTGTCACATGCCCTGAGCTCGTGAGGACAGTGTTGCAGTTTCCCTGCATCCCGGAAAAATCTGCGCTGGTCTTTGTGGCCAGGGCGAGTTCAGACTTCTCAGACTTGCTGTTCTGGATGCAGATTAGTGAGCTAATGCATGGGAATCAGCAAGGCTGTGGGAAACTCGGATTAAAATATCTCGGATCAACTTGCACGCCTCTCGATCTGGCTTTGTATAGCTTCAGAAAGCTTTATAGAGTGCTTTGTGTGTTGTGGTTTAACCCCAAATGGTAACTGGACCACACAGCTGCTCACTCAACCCCCCCACCCCCTCCGCGGAGTGGGGAGGAGAATCAGAGAGAGCTCGCTCGCAGGTTGAGATAAAAACACTTTACCAGGACAGCAAAGATAAAAATAGATTAATGATAATAACATGAGGATAATGGAACATATAAAATGAACGATGCACAATTTCTCACCACCCAGTGACTGACACAGCCTGTCCTGAGCAGCAGGCAGGGAGCAGGGACATTCCCCCGCAGCCATCCCAGAGCAGCAAGTTCCAGAGAGAGCGTGAGGGAACAGACAGATGAACAAAACATATTCCCCCACAGCCATCGCAGAACAGCAAGTTCCAGAAAGAGCGAGTGAGGGAACACACAGCTGAACAAAAAAAACCCACCCCAGAAAAAAAACACACTCCACCCCTTGCCCCCAAGAAACCAAACCAAACAAACAAACCCACCAAAAACCCCCAAACAAACAGAAAACGACAACAAAAGAAGTCCCTGAAAATAAAGTAACCAGGAGGGAACATGAACGAAACCAAAAAGGAAACAGAAGGGGGGCAACGGCCGACCCTCACTTGTACCAGCCACGCCGTCTGCGCTATGGAACACTCTCTTTGGCCAGTTTGGATCAACTCTTCTGGCTGTGCTCTCCCAGGGGTTTGCACCTGCACATCAGCAAAACCTGGGAAACTGCAAAATGTCCTCAATGTCCTATCACCATTTTTCACACACTAAATCCAAAACACAGGAGCTGCTGGAGACAAAACCATCTCTGTCCTGGCTGAAACTGGGGCAATGTGCTATGACTTGGTCTTGTTTTTGTTCCTCCTATCTTGCCCTTACAGGATACCAATGTAGCATGTGGAAAGGCCGAGTGCCGACAGTGTAGCTGCATGTCGTGCTGCAGAGCAATGTTCCCTTTCAGAGAGGGAGGTCAGAACAGGTGGGCAAGGTGCCTCATAGAACAAACAGGGTAACAAACTTCTCTTGCTGTCAGGTTTGATGAGATCATGGAGGCCAGTGATGGCATTATGGTGGCCCGTGGTGACCTGGGAATCGAGATCCCTGCGGAAAAAGTCTTCCTCGCTCAGAAGATGATGATTGGGCGTTGCAACAGGGCTGGCAAACCCATCATCTGTGCCACTCAGGTACTGGAAACACAATGCTAGCTCCTAACTGCCGGAGTCTGGCAGGGTATGAAGGGCTTGATGGTGTTTGCTAGGGAGTGAGATGCCAAGAGCAAAGAGGTAGCTGAATGGCTCATCTCGAGGTGCTTTAACTATGTGTTTGGGATCCCTTCCTGGGAAGGTTACAGGGCCTCTTGTGTGGCTGCTGAAGGTCTTACCCCTCAAAACCTTGTGCAATATGAGCTTTTTGGGCTGACTAAAATTTGGGGGTGGAAAATGGCTTGTGCTTTGTCTTGGCATCTTGTCGCAGCACACCTGTGTCGAACAGAAGACTTGCCGAGGTTCCCAGGTGCCTTACAAGATGTGCCCCCGCTGCAGCATCGGAAGGAGCTGAATAGAAGATTTATCTCCTTATCCTGCGAGCTGCTGGGGAGGAAGGGAGAGAGGGCTGACACTCAGCTTCACTGGTTCCAGCAGGGATCATGTGAAGGCAGTCCTTGGGCACTGGGAGAACTGGTTTCCTGGCTGTGCTTGCTCTGTGTGTTGGCTGTGGAAGTGAAAACTGTCTTCAGACAGCAGTCGAGCTCCTGGATTTACAGCAGCATATGCTCCTTCCTCTTCCTGTATTGCTACGGAAATGGGACTGAAGTGGGGACTGAAGTGCTGCCTCGGGCAGTGTTTCATGTGATGTTTGCCCAGCAGGGAGCTGCAGCAGGGGGAGAGCTGAGCACCAGCTTTCCTTAAGGATGCCTTGGTGCAATACCCTGCTCTAAAGAGCCCCGAGTTCCTTGGACCGAGCCCTGTGCTGAAAAATTAAATTGGGAAGTTAGAATACTGCATCTGTGATACGGTGTGGGGGTTAAATCCCTCCGGAAAAGGAGTAAATGTAGAACAGGTACAAAATGAAATGGGTTGGTTTTCCTGCTACTAAGGTACGTGGTTAGGCACCAGGCCCCTCTCCGTGCTGTACCAGCACTTCTCCCAGAGCCCTTCAGCTGCATCCTGTCTTCTGCTCTGTCTATGAAGTGTATTGAAGTGTGCTAGTGAAAAAGCAGCTGGTTCCTTCTGCAGTGACTTGCATTTCTTTGGATTTACTCTCTTCCAGATGCTGGAAAGCATGATCAAGAAACCTCGCCCGACCCGCGCTGAGGGCAGCGATGTTGCTAACGCTGTCCTGGATGGAGCTGACTGCATCATGCTCTCCGGAGAGACGGCCAAAGGAGACTACCCACTCGAGGCTGTGCGCATGCAGCACGCTGTAAGTACTGCCGCCGAGGTGGAACGAGCTGTGCTCTGCTGCCCTGCATCTTTCATCTCAGGCAGGCACCGGAAGATCTAAGTGTGCAGTACTAGGTGGCAGCACCTAGCAGTCCAAAGTAGTGGTTTCTTTGCCTAGCATGGGCCTGAGGGCCTGAAACCTCACTTTGTGTGCTCCGGACTACTGTCAGGCAGAGCCGAGAAGGGCTCTGCAGTGCTCTGAAATTAAAAACTTTAGATTTCTCATCCCGGTTTCCCTTTAGAGCAGGGTAAAGGGGTTTTTGCCGTTACCTTGGTGTGAGTTTCTTTGAATGCCCTATTTGTTGTGGCATATTAAATGCCTTAAACTTGGCCAAGGTCAAGGAGCTGCTTAAGTGGTTTATCTCTAGGTACTGAAAGGTATCAGCTGACTCCTCTGTGGGGGCGGTGGGGAGGCTTGCGAGTCTGATTTACAGCGCTGTTGGGTTCAGCACCTGGTGTGTTTGGTGTTGGGGGGAGGGTTGTTGCATGAGTACTGACAGCACCATATTTTTACATGCCTGAACTGCCAGAAAGCTCTGCTCTGCTTCGAGTTCACCCAGCTCCTGTTTCAGCTGTTAAAAACCCTGATGCCGAGTATCTACAAGTGTTGCTTCTCCCCGCTTACCAGTGCTGTGAATCACAGCGGTGATAACTCTCACCAGTTCTATTTGCAGTCCAGATTATATAGATTAATCAACTCGGCTAGTGTTTGTTTGCAGTGCATTATGTAAATATCTTTTACCTTTATCTGGTTAATACGGAGTGGTGTTTTTTTGCACACGTCAAATGCACAATACGACTTGATGATTACCGGACAGTGACTGCTGGTTTACAGGCTGAACGCTAACACTGCACCTAAAAAAAAAAGTCCCATCTCAGTTTTTCATCCCCTGAATCACGAGGGTTGGCTTTCTACCAAGAGTTGGAAGTTTGCTGCACCAAACCTTACACCTGGGTTTCCATCCTGCCATTAATTCGTAGGCTTGGGCAGGTTGTATTCTACCTGCAGCCTGATGTCAGGATCAGTCGGATGCGATTCCCACTTCTTGCAGACCTGGGAATAGTGATGTTCACTCTGCCAGGCCCCCGCAGAAATACTGTATTTGCACGGAGGGTGAAAACCTTTGGATTCAGTTTATCTACTGCACCATGGCACAGGCAGAAGGTGCCAGCTCTGCGATGGTGGGAGCGGGCCCCCCTGCAGTCAGGGTCTTTCATCTGAGCTAATTCTCTCGGTATTAGTCAAGAGGAGCCCTGCCCGGCAATAATGCCCTGAATAACCATGGTCTGGAAATCTGCAGCATGGCCAGAGCAGGTGAATATTTCAATTCAAAGTGGCCAAGCAGTCAGAGCAGCGGGGAGAGAGCACCTTAGCCTCTTCTGTGTGTTCCCTGGCTGGAAATTGAAATCAGTTTGGGTTTCTATATTTGTTTATCCGCTCCTGCTATTCCAAGTAAGCTTCCTCTGTAGAGAAGTGCAGAAGGCAAACAGGCCGTGACGCTGAGAACGACCACGGTCTGGGCTGTGGCATGTCCTTCGTCTCTCTAAATGACTTGTCCTGTCTGTGCCAGTAGCTTTGCTGGGACTCTGCAGCGGTTTCGCTTAGTGATCATTTTCCAGCTCACCTCACAAACAACCTTGCTCCTCGCTAGTCGGCATCTCTGTGGCAAAACCACCGTGTGCCTTGAGTTGAGCAGCAAGCTTCCACGTATCGGGCAGGCTATTTCCTGCTTGTGGGATTGGGCTTCCTCCCAATTCCAGGCTGCGATCCACAGTTGTCCTCAAATCCTGCCCTGGCCATGCTGTCTGCTGGGACCAAAGTTTAAACAGCCGCTCCATTTTCCTTTCTCCCACCTCCCCCCCGGTACCTTCACCCCTGTACTGATTGGAAACCCTTTAGGCATTATTTCTATGTAAGTAAAGCCAGCTGTGACGTGGAGTTAAAATTTGCTGTGCCCTTCTGCAGCCGTTGTCAAAGCAGACATGTATGTACACCTGTTCTCTTACCACTGGGAAATGCAGGTTTGCCTCTAAACTCCGGTTGCCTCTGCGTCTTATGCAGAGCTGCCTGCCTTTGGACCAGGACCTGAAGATAAATTGCCTGGCTACCAGCTCTTCGAGGAAGTGTTCTGAGGCGAATACTTCCATTTTATGTAACAGCAAGCATAAAGCCAGCAGTAACAAAACTGGCTGCTTTAGGACTGGAGTTGGCACTGGAGTGCTGTTCCGGCCTGTCACATATGTCCTGTTATTTTTAGACATAAGATACTTAACTACTTTGGCTTAAACCGGTATATGTGGAAGAGGGATAATTCCTAGCATAACATAAAATAATTCATTAATGCTAGAGTAGCCAAATTCTAATTTGGAAGGGGTCTAACTCCAAAGCTTTCACTATAAGGGCACTTCTGTCTCTGCTTAAACATCAGCTTGTCATGCTTTGTGTAACGGCTGCTGACTTTGTGGAGTAACTGGATGAAGTTGTCCTTGAAAAGACGATCAACCTTTGCATGCTTTTCTAGTCTCTGCAAGTCTTCTTTATCAGGTTGTCGAGGGATAATGCAGCCTTCCGAGGTGGGAATTGCCTTTAAATGTGAGCGCTTCCCAGCATACTGGGACAAATAGGTTACTGACTTTGTCGCAAACACTGAATCTGAACAGAAAGCACTTAGTTGTGCCTTGCACCTCTCGTCTCTCCAAATATAGCACTGTATTTGTGATGTGACAACCCTATAAGGAAGACTTGTTCCTATTTATTTCTTTATTACTGAAAGGGAAGTTGGTACAGCACTTGGAGGTGAAAGTTTCTCTGCTCTCAAGTTAAACTCAAATCTTTCTCGGTGCTCCAGTTAAACTCAATCTAATGAAGCGAGGAGAGACCCCACCTCCCCTTTTCAGGGATGAGATGTCAAGTGCGCTGCTTGCCTGTTGGTTCCCTGAAGACTGTTCCAGCAATGCTGGGTGGGTGTTGGGAGAATATGAAGGGGGGGACGAGGGATTGCCTCTTGGGGAATCGGAGGCAGGTAGGTGGCATGAGGGTCTCTTTCTAAAGCAATAAGTGGCCGCACCAACGTGCAACCTGACTGAGCTGGCTTGCCGTGGGCCTCGAAACGCAATCTGCGTTTGGCTGCTCTGAAAGGACTCCAGAATA
>JMFS01010020.1:0-18228 GCA_000699545.1 Podiceps cristatus
GGCCCTACGGAGGGTGGGTGCCGAAAGAAGCAGCCCAACCAACAGAACTGTTAATTGTAGCTTGATTTGCCTCGTGCTATTAATCTTCTGGTTAATACTGCAAATCGTTTAGGTCTCTGGCCCTTCCAGCTGCAGGAAATAAGCGGGAAAAGCCGGGGGCAAGCACAGGCCGTGGAGGGAACGGGGTGACCCCGGCAGCCGGGGACGGGGCTCAGACCCGACAGCCTTCTCCTGACCCGGCAGCAGCCTCCCCGGGCCAGCCCGCTGGGTGCACCCATGCATGGTAACCCCGTACGCGAGGCGATCCTCCAAGGGAAGGTGAATGTAGCCCATCGTGACGTATCGTTGACAGTGACGTAATGAAAAAAATTTCCTCATGAATTCTCCTGGGCACTGCACCTCCGGAGGGGTGGTTGTGAATTGAGTATTTTAAGTAATGAAAACCATACTAAAGAAAACCATGAAGGGACTAATTCTGTATATCTCGAAGGGAGAGGATAAATAATATAGAATCATTTACTTATTAGATGCTCCATATACTATTCTAAACTTCTGCAATCCCCTAATTCAGCTCTCAGAAGCCTACTGTGATTGCAAGGTTTGACCCTCTGCTTAATTCTCCCAGAGGAAGATGATGTAGATGGATCATCTGCTGAATCCCAAAGCAGCTTCAGGGAAGACAGTCGTCAGCCCAGTGCCCGGATTCGATTTCCACTATGCTTCACTAGCACGTCTTCTCCAGCTTTTAAAAGTAAAACCTCATCTGCAAGAACCAACCAGCCTAGTAAAATAGGTACTGCTCCGCGAGTATCTACTGCTGGGCAAAACCTTTGGTGTTTCATACCAGAATGTTAACAACCGGCGCTGCCTAGGAAAAATTCTGTTCTGGGTCACTTTGGGGAAAAAAAACCATGGCAATAATGAGGTGGAAAGTTCAAAGTGCCATGCAGTAGGAGGTGATGCCATCCAAGAGAGGTTTGTCTTGGCTCTGAGTCGCTCCCCAAGTTTGCGAGGTGCTGACAGCACGCTCGCGGCAAAGAGAGGAAAGACAGTGCCTCCCTTCTTGCTCATGGAGGATGGCACGGAGTGAGACGTTCTGTCAGGTTTAAGGTCTTCCACCAGCACAACCCGCATTTCAAAGCGTGGCACTGTGGCTGGGGTTCACCTAAAAGGAAGGAAAGCCTTACACCGCGGGGCTGCAGTTTGGCAAAGAGTCTTCCACCAGCACAACCCACATTTCAAAGCGTGGCAGTCTGGCTGGGGTTCACCTAAAAGGAAGGAAGGCCTTACACCGCGGGGCTGCAGTTTGGCAAAGGGGTATATATGGACACCTGCAAAAACTACTGATGTGAGAAGGGCATTGGCTGTGTTTACCCTTCCGTTATCTTGGGGACAACAGAGAAATTTGTCCTTCCCTTCCTTCTGCTGTGTCATAACCCAAGTCATGTTTTTCCTGAAGAAAAATCTAATGGCTGAAGGAAAAGGAGGGTTTCCACTCTCTTTAGGAAGAGTGCTATATGTCTTCAGCGTGACGTTGATTTGATATTCCCGCTTAGATTCTGGAACAGACATCCTCCCATGCTGGCGATCGCTGTAGACAGAGGTGGAAGAGGTAAAATATCTTGTGTTTGCGAAGGGAAAACTGTTCACGCTGCATCCCCACCGGGCTCAGACAGTGTCTCCCGTGGCCCCTCGATCTCTGGGGTTTCCAGCTGTGAAAAGCCCTCGCTACCCTTCAGTGGTGAGCGGGAGGAGTTGTCATTCTCTGCCCTCAACCCCCGCTGGTGCGAACTGCCCTGCAAGACACGGGGTGTTCCCAGCTTTGTCCTTTGAATGGTACGGTACCGAAGGGATTAGCAGAAGAGTCACATTAAGGTGAACCAACCCTTGCAGTGTGTTACGAACAGCAGCACCGTTAATAGCCACGCAAGCTCAAGCACATCCAAGACTCAATTCCCCTGTCTTTTAGGTGGTCAACCCTCAGCAAGGTGCTTCCGGCCCCAAACCACCGAGTGCCTCATCCAGGAGGGTCCTGATGCCGAGGACAACTCGCCTAGTATGTCCTTAGCCGATCAAGATGACACTGGGGTTCCTGCATCTCTCCAGTCACCCTCTAACGTCAGCCTGTCCAGGGACTTCATTCGCTGCCTGCCACCTCACCTGTCCATGTACATCCTGGGTAAAGCTGCTCTGATTTGCCAAGGGGGGCTTCCCGTAAGGGTAACGAATGGTCTCTAGTGTGCCTAGGGGTTTGCCAGTCTGTCTCTTTAATTCCTCAGGGCTTTTGGATCAAAAATCCCTCAGCGCATGTGCTGCTGTGAGTAGATGCTGGGCTTTTCTGGCCAAAGAGGTCAAGAGGGAACATATGTGTCAAAGCACGGTCCAGGAGAAGATCCTGTATTTGCAGGTATGATGTCTGGGCTTCTGCCAACATTATGCACTTTACAAAGAGAGTGTTTTTCTGTCACTGCCCGAGCCATTAGATGGAGGTGCCTTTACTGGAGGCCACCTCCCACCTTCACCCTGTTCCTTCCTCCATCTGCAGAGCTAAGCCAGGTTAGATGCTTGTGCTGTCACAGGTAAGCACAACAGAACAGCCTTTACTGACTTCAGCGAGCCCGTGGCTCTAAAAATGGATCAACACATTCTTGTAACCAAGAGAACGGTCTTTGGTCAGAAGTGCAAATACTGGACTTCCAGGAGGTGGGGGAAGGTGGGCAGAGCTACCCTGGCTCCCTGAGGCAGCTGGAACGACGAGCTTTATTTGCCCCCATGGGAAGATGGACACTGGGTTTCTTTGTGAGAAGTCAGAGGTGGGGGTTGGGTCGCAGTAAAGCAGAACTTCTAGGAAAGGCTTGTCCTGGCTGGTACAGACCTGCCACAGGCCAAGCTAAGTGTAAAGGTAAATCCCCAAAGAGATAAAGTTAGGGATCTCTTCATGCTTTGATTTGTCAAGAGAGCATGGAAATGTCGGCTCTGTGCTAGCATTCAAAGAAGGCTTAGGGGAAGGTTTCACACATTAAAAATGAATCTTAGATATTGATAAAGACGTTTTGAGAGCCTCTCATCTCAGCAGGTTTGGATTCTGAATCAACTGAGTGCTCACCTGAGATGAGATGAAATTTTTTTCTGTTGAAATGGAAATGTTTTGGAGCTTATTAAAAGCTTAAGATTGGAGTTGGAAAAAAAAAAAAAAAAAGGCAATTATTTTTCACAAGAAGTTAAATCTTATACCAACAAAGTGGTAAACGCAAGCCAGGTCTCTTAAACAGTAACAGCAAGGCAGTGTGTGCAGCCCGGCTTTGCGTGTAACTAAGCATCAACACAGGAGCAGCATCCTTTGTGCGCGTGGGCTCCGCAGTGACGGTGTTGCCTCTACCGGTTCATTCCAGGGGTTGTGTCCTAGAGGCGCAGTTTCAAACTATGCGAAAATAGTCGATGTGACAATTCCGCAGTTAAACGAAGAGGGAGATGTCATTGAAGTGAAAGATCACAACCGGGAAAATAAACCAAAGGTATGTTGGAAGTTGTTTGCCTTCCATGGATCCTGCACGTCAGCAACCGGGGAGGAAGGAGGGCATGGAGGTCTCGGAAGTCAGGACTGAATTGGGGGTTGCGGTGATCTTCTCCCACTCCTGCTCTGGCTTGCACTGTCCTAGCAATCCTTGCTCAGCCCCTTCTTGCATGGGAGGGGGTCTGCACCCCTGAACTGCTGCCTTGACCTAACGGGTCCCCCCGTCGCGTGAACAGCCTTGAGGCCAGGGAGGCAAGGCTGGGCGGCCTCCCGAGGACACGGCCTTTTTCCCAGGGAGCAAAGGGCGCGGCTGTCAGGTCTCCCGCCTTTGCCACAGAACACGGCACGGGAACAATCCCCGTTTCGGCACTAACCAGGAAGTTCCCGCACTCTGGGTGTTCCTTACCAGCACTTTCTGTCTCTGTTGGTCTCATCGCTGTAGTGGGGACCAAGCTGATACGGTTAATACTATGGAATAATGCTGCACTCCCCCCTCCCCGACTTACATATCTCCTTTTCTTTTTCCATCAGGAGGAGGAGGGCAATCTGCAGGCCGCCTATCGTGGTCTGCAAACTGACACGATTCAGCTGGAAGAGAGAAATGTCTTCTGCGGCTCCTACAATATTCGTGTCCTCACAGAGCAGTGAGTAGACAGTGGCTTCCGAAAACCTATCCCATTCCTTGCAATCCTTCAGTGGGGACGTATGGCTGGAGAAGGGTCTCTCAGCATCAGTGTTAAGCAATCCTCAGTGTCAAATCCAGTTATTTATAAAGATACCAAGGTAAATTATTTTTAAAGTTATAAGGGTTAGTGAGCCACAGTGTATCAGAAGGGAGATGGGGGCGGGAGGAGCCCTCTCCCTGCTTTAAGCTTATCCTCCAGACGCCAGCATGGCTACGCGGAACTGGGGACCTCGGTGGCGGTGCCCTGCAAAGGATTCACCCGCTTAAGCCTATTGGCCGTTGGGTTGCTCAATGAGGACCATTCAGCATCAGAGAAATGCCTGACACTCTTAGGTCTGTTGAACCTCGTTTAGCTGGCTAAAGCTCATCTCGGTCACTGTTTCTTATCCAGATCAGACCGAAGCAGAATAATCCATTACAGTGGTGGGAACTTGGTAGCCGTTGGCTCTGCGGGCCGAAAAGTGAGGCTTCTTGGTATGTCGGGAATGAAAGAAGTGCTGCCTCTGCTTTCCGGCCATGCTGGGAGCATCAAAGCGCTGTTCCTCGATGAGAAGAAAGGGTTTGTTCTCAGCGCGAGCTTTGATCTCAGCATCAGGTGAGCAGCACGGGGACTGTGCCCTGGGATAGCAGCCCTGTGGCAAACCTAGGAAAAATGAAACTTTAATCCTTCCACCCCAATATTTAGGAACCCTCCTTCCTATCATTTTCACTAGAGTAATGAAGGACAGTAGACAAGGAAACACATTCCCTACCTGCATAGCTTCTGTTTCTCACTTTTACCCAGTACTGAATGATAAAATAGGGAGATAAGTGATGCACAGCTTTTCCTACAGTGTCTTTAAACACCAGATGTGTTTCTGCAGCGAGATTCTGACCTTGCTAAGGTCAGCATCGAGTTCAGGCAGGCTGGGTTTCTCCGTGACATTTTAGAAGGTCCATTGTGCTAAGCAGGCTCAGCACCCTGGTACCCGCTGCACAGCTGCTCCCTTCCAGGTGCTGCACCCTGAATGAAACAAGGGGTGGAGATGATCAGCTTTTACGTCTTATTTATCACTAAAAGTATCATCATGAGGGGTGAAAAGCTAAACGCATGTTGTCTGGCTCTGGTTGTCTGGCAACTGCACAACTTCAGCAAAGGCAGCATTTAACGAAAGGGCGTTTATGCGGACACAGGCTCCCCTGCCTGCTCTTCCCACTCCAAAAGGGCTGTTTGTTTAAGTGCAGGCTTGAGTTCTCTAGATAAAGTCAACAGAAATCATCTTGGCACCGGTCAGTAAAGAAACAACCTTATCTGTAAAGCTCTACATTTTGCAGTTAATTGAAGGTAACCATGCCAAAGGTGAAACCTAGCCACACGTTTCCAGGCAGAATAACAAAGTAGACACGTAAAAATTTAATACTAAACCTGACTTGATGGTTCCAAATCCTCCAACACCTTAATGGAATGACTCCCAATTTTTAACTTAATGTGTATGGGAGAAGAGCTGGGCCTGTTAAGTAGGAAATAATGAATAAGCCATCGAATCAGTTAATCACTGTATCGCCCTTTCCGTCGATCCTTTTTAGATGCTGGAATATATACAGCGGTGCTTGTGTGAAAATCTTTAATGGTCACTGTGGGGCCATCACCTGCTTGGATTTGCATGAAGAGCGTTTTGTGTCCGGAGCCAGAGATGGGATGGTGAAAGGTGAGAGCCAAACGAGCAGCTTCCCGGGCAAAGGCAAAAGGTAGCGAGCAACGGGCAGAGTACTCCAGAGTTGCCGTGAGTGCGACATACGCAGCGCAGGAGTATGGAAGTCAGTCTGTAAATTGGAGGGTGAATTTTACTGTCTCATGTTTTTGCTTCCAGAACAGCCCAAGCTCTTCTCACCATACACATGCAAGGTCTCTGTGTCATGGAATAAATTCTCATTATTTCTGCTTTTATTCAGTTTAAATGGCTTTGTGGCTATAGGGCTGAACCGACTCTTGGGAAAGTGGGAGCAACTTTCAGCTTTGTTTCCTTATTATTAGCTTATGGATGAAGGATGAAAAGGATGTGCTGTTTTCTGGACTTTAAATTTAAAATTCTTGCCATGCAATTATACTTTTTAAGGCAACACTTGGCTACACACAGAGCCACAGGTACAAGGTGCAATTGTAATTTTAATAGTATCTTTTACTTCATGTTGTACTTGGCAAAACTTACCATTGGGGCATATGCATTTTTAATATCTCTCCCCTTTGCCCCTAACAGTGTGGAACCTGGAGAGTGGGAAATGTCTCAAGACTCTGAAGCACAACAGTGCTGTTGGGGTAGTCAAAATGGACGGCACCCGTGTTGTCAGCGGGTGTGACCGAGGGCTGGTGAAGGTCTGGTGTGCCAATACCGGCACTCTGATCAAAGTAAGTTTCTTCTTAAGTGGATAATATTGTGCTAAATGGTCAAAGAACTTCTGTGCTAGTTTCATAGAATCATCGAATGTTTTGGGTTGAAGGGACCCCCAGAGCCCACCCAGTCCCTCCCCCCGCAGTGAGCAGGGACACCATTACCCAGAGCAGGTTGCTCACAGCCCCGTCCAACCTGGGCTGGAATGTTTCCAGGGATGGGGCCTCCACCACCTCTCTGGGCAACCCCTTCCAGTGCTTCACCACCCTCATTGTAAAGAATTTCCTCCTTATATCCAGCCTAAACCTGCCCTGTTTCAGTTTAAAACCATCACCCTTGTCCTGTCACCGCTGTCCCTACTGAACAGATTCTCCCCCTCTTTCCTACAGGCCCCTTTAAGCACTGACAGGCCGCAATCAGGTCTCCCCGCAGCCTTCTCTGCTCCAGCTGAACAAGCCCAACTCTCTCAGCCTGTCTCACAGCAGAGCTGCTCCAGCCCTCGGATCATCCTTGTAGCTTCCTCTGGATTTTATCAGAGCTTTTTGGTTTTGCCAAAGACTTCCTAAGAAAAAACCCAAACCAAATAAAAAAAGCCCACCAAACAAACACAACAACAAAAAACAAACCCAAAACCCCACAAAAACCACTTGAAAGCAGTGTAAATTGATAAAAGAAATTGCAGAAATACTCATAAGCAAATAATATAAAAACTGATTTGCAAACAACTGTCCATTTTAACCCAGGGCTTGATTTGCCTTGCTCAACCCCCATCATTACTTGTTCTCTGTAGACAGATTCATCTCTGCTCCTGCAGAAACATTCAGAACCTGGGAAGAGGGTGGGAGGGACTGAGTAAGAGCTCTGGGGGTTGGGGCTATTGTCTGTTAGCCCAAAATATGAAACTTGCTGTCAGAACTGGTAAGTTTATAGAATCATAGAAGAGTTTAGGTTGGAAGGGACCTTTAAGCTGGAGTTCAACCGTTAACCCACCACTGCCAAATCCACCACTGCACCATGTCCCTAAGCACCACATCTGCACGTCTTTTCAATCCCTCCAGGGGTGGGGACTTAACCGCTTCCCCGGGCAGCCTGTGCCAGGGCCTGACAACCCTTTCAGTGAAGAATGCTAAAGCTGCTCTGCAATTTAAAGATTGAGGCCTGAGTCTGCTAATTACCTCAGCAGGCGTCCAGAATTGGTGTTAGTCCACATCTGACAGGAGTGAAGCTCTTTCTACCTGTGGGAAAGAGACTTGCAAATTGAAATGCATCTCAGATGCAAGACATCCCAGCTCCAGCTGAGCTAAGCTTGAGATTGCCCCTTCCCTGTAGTCAGGGCCGTCCGCTCTCTCCTCTGCTCTGCTCTGCTCTCCTCGGTGAACAGTCAATAGATGACAAAGGTCTCGGTGCGGTAACACCTATCCAGCACATGTAATAAAGATGGAAAATGGATGTTAATTCCACGCCATCAGCTCATTATCAGCAACAAGCCTAGAACATCTCTTATAAGAGACTATAAAACTAATGCAGTTGTCTGTAGGGTGTATTGGTACCTGATAAAACTACAATATAGTATATGAGGCTGGTATCGTGAGCACTTAAAATATCTTGGCATATTTACACCCAGATTGCTGCCCGTGTTGCATCTCTTTCTTTTACTTTGCAGACGTTAGAGGGGCACCAAGGCCCAGTCAAGTGCTTGTCTTTTGACCAGTGGCACCTAGTCACAGGAAGCACCGATGGATATGCCCTGGGATGGAGCATGTTGGGAAAGCTCAAGAGATGCCTAGTAGCTTTCCGCCACCCTAAGTAGGAATTAGATGTGTTTCAAGTTGTATTCAACAGTCTGCTAAATCTGTAAAGAAAATATCTCCCTTATTTATAGGAACACAAAATACTTCAATTATCAGTCTTGGGATTTGAAACATCCCACTTTCAAAAATCTTCGTCTTTAAAACAGTGTCAGGTACTACATGGTCGTAACCAGTGTTTGCCAGATAAGACCTGTAACAACCTAAAATGCAAATACGCAACCACGTACTCACAAACAGGGATGACTTAAGACTGACAGTGCATAGTCTAACATTTCAAGGATCCCAACGCGTATGTGAGAGGGTGTCACGCTACCTGGCCAAGAAAAGATACTGTGTTGGAGGTGGCTGAGTTACATGCTGGACCTTCCAGCTGTAGATTATGTTATTTTCTAATACCTTAACTGCTTATTAGAACTGTGGAAACTGCAGCATCGTATTGTTTTCATTTACTTTCCTAGACATAAAACAGAAATTTAAAACGCAGCAGCTGGTCATGACCACATTGGTTGCTCTGTGTCGATTTGTTTGGACATGGAGTGATTATGAAGGACTTCACTACTAGGCCTTTTAAAATACCTCAGGGACCTTCTTTGTTTAGCCTGTGGATGGAGGCAGACCTTTGCATCTCCTCTGAGACAAAAGAGGTAGTCAATCATGTCTCCCTGTGAAAGCATGATGAATGTACCAACACCGACATGTCGTGTTTTCAGGGAAGTTCTGTCTCTGGAGTTCCTCTATCTCAGAGTCATCAGTGGCTGTGCCGATGGCAAGATTCGTATCTTTAGCTACCTCAGTGGAAGCTGCCTGAAAGTGCTGATGGCCAATGGCAGGGGGGACCCTGTATCTTCCTTCTGCATTGCAGAAAACAGGTTGGTGGCAACAGCTGCAATCAGTCTCTGAACCAAATTAGGTAGCTTACGTTGTAATTTAAAGATGTGTGTATTTTCCCTTTTACTGTCCTTCTCACAAATAAGTTTTAAAGGGCTCTACTGCTTATTGACTGCTTCAATAACTTGTTTTTATTAACAACGGCTGAAAATAGATTTGCTTAGTTCATTCAGCAATATAAAATTTCCTATTTCTATGCAACTTAAGATATAGACCCAACTGCAAAGCTGAATTCAGAACCCAAATTTCTTAAGAAGCTGGAGAATCAAGCCAAAGCTTGACAAAGCTTTTACCTGTTCCCTGACCTACTTTATAAAAGCCAATCATGGAAAATCCTTCCACGTTCCTTCACTTCTGCACCTCTAAACAAGACGTAGTTGCCAGCTTCTGTGTAAGCACTAGCAAAACCACTGGTGTGTTACCAATGCTGTTTCGGTCACAACTCTAAAACGCAGCAATATATGGGCTGCTACGAAGAAAACTAACTCCATCCCAACCAGACCCAGTACACCCCTCCAATTCAGGTTTAAATGTCCTCAATAATATGGTATCTCCAGTTTCTTTTGGCATTGCACGGATCTAGCTCAGTCTACTGTTGGCAATTTTCATCCTAATTATTTTAAAACTAATTTTGCCATAGAGCTGAATGAAAAGAGCCCCATAGTGCTCATACAGAGTATGAGCCAAAATGTGCAGCATCTGATTGACGGGACTAATTGCTACTGGTTCCTTCCACAAGCGATGGTTATCTCGGATCTCTTTGAGCACCCTCGGTTTAGTATTGCACAGAAGCAAATGGGCCCCTCAGGTGGGAACTGCTGTGTGAATGATATATCTGTGCTTTGAACGGCTTTTCCTTCCCTTCTCCAGGATGGTGATCAATTCACCAACTAGTCTGTTGCTGTTCCAGTTTGAGGATGTCAAGTGGGACTATACCTTAGATGCTGACCGGGAGATGGCGGGGAAGAAAAACCAGTGCCATGGGACTTCAAGCAGAACACTTCAGCGACTAAAACGCCACAACGTCAGCCGGA
Organism: Podiceps cristatus; assembly: GCA_000699545.1. NCBI lineage: Eukaryota > Metazoa > Chordata > Aves > Podicipediformes > Podicipedidae > Podiceps > Podiceps cristatus. Next base: position 10,302 of record JMFS01010020.1, read on the forward strand.
TGCACCGACGCGCTCTGGAGACGCGAGATGCTGACCAGCTCATGCGGTCTTGCTGGATCCACTGCCGGTCACCGAAAGGCTACGGAATGCCTCAAAGTACTACGTACAGCCTCTGCGATGCTTCGGCATCATTTTCTAATACGAGTTAGAAATAGTTTTGAGTACTCACTGCCTTCATCCTGATCAATATACAGACTCCCTGTTTTTTTAAAGCACACTTAGGCGGACGTGCTGTGGCATTTCAATCATTCTGTAATTTCCAGGCTTCTGTAAAACCTTTGTACCTTTTTTGAAAGGTTTGGTATAAATTCAACACGTTTGTCAAGACAGGCACAGTCATTTTCCATCTGAGTAATAGGGAAATCAGTAGTAGTATTCACATTCTTACAGCTGGCGTGCACAGAAACATGCTGCTGATTCAGTGCCTGAATTATTTATTAGAAAATACTCTAGAAAGTCATAGGACACCTGCATTCAGGATCTGCCTTCACTGGGAAATCCAACTGCACATAAGCAGGCACATTTTAAGTTGTAACATTGTGATGTTGGGTTTTTTTGGTGTTTTTGGTTTTTTTTTTTTTTTTTTTTTTAAATCAGCAGTTATTTCATACAGTATGTATCACAAATCTTCCAGCTCTACAATCAAACTGTATATTGCAGATAAACTGATGGCTCAGAAAGTTTTTGTGCTGTTAAGGCCATTGGATGCTGATCTCCTTGATGCAGCTCTACTTGGTAAAAGATGTACAGTTTGTAGAAACAAACAAACTAAAAAACCCAGGGAGTGCACTATATTTTAATTTTAGTGGGAAAAAACGTATGGGTTGTGTATACATACGTAATGTTTAAAAAAGCAACATTTACTGTCATCTTTGAATTCTGTGAGGTTTTCTGCTAATCAAGTATCTTTGGATTATTTCTCATACCTAGACATTTAGAAGCTCTGATAAGAGGCAAAGCAGTAACCAAAGACTTGAAATCCCATCAGTTATGAAGATTTTATTTAACAAAAATGTTTAACGCCTGGGAAGTTTAGAGATGACTTTGTCTTGTTTTCCAGCTCTCTGCTATGAAATGACGAAATCAGCAGCTCACCAGGAACAGCAGCGTTTTTTCAAAATCGAAAATGCTTTTCCTGTTCAGGCAGAGCGGCAGAAAAAGTTTTTCGTTTCTGGCACCCAACTGCCCCAGGCCTTTGCCTCGGGAAAGTCAGGGAGAGCGCGTCCCGCAAGAACCCTGGCAGGTATGGGTAAGGGCTCTTCGAAGCCAGGTAGGACAGTAATTATTCAAACAAATGCATCTAAAATAAATGAATGGATTAAACAAAAAGGTAATGATCTCTAGAAGACAGGCCGATCCCGGATGAAAGATCTGCTGTGGTAAAACAGATCACTTGCAGAGCCTGTGATGGCTACAGAAGGTGCTTTAGGTCAATCAAATAAATAGGACAAGTGATCAGCTCTAGCTATAAAGCCTAGTTCCCTGGTATCTAGGGTTTGTTACTGTATCCTTATTCTGTTTTTTGGTTTCTTTATCAAGTGTAGGAGAATTGTGCACAAAATTTATTCAAGTACTTGGTATTTCATCGATAGCAGTAACTCAGAAAATAGTTTTTTAAAAAATTATATGTAAATTGTCTCAGCCAGCAACAATATGGCAACCTGAAACTTGAAAATGAGGTAGTACCGAAATCACAAACATAGTCTGTGGCCATATGGCATTTGTCTCAAGTTTAATTTTTCTTGGGTTTTATATTCAGAATCTGTTGGCATCTTAAAGTTTAAGACATACTCTGAAATCTTACTCCGGAAGAGCTGTACCAATCAAAAGCGTCTAACCCCAAGCTCCTGGTGTTTGTAACTAAGATGCAGGATCACATGCACGTGCAGATTAAACAGTTCTAAATCCGGTGAATGGGGAATGAGCAGTAACTTTCATCAGTTTGTTTTGCTGCATTCTGCCTTCCCGCACTGTAAGTTAATGTTCTCTGAAACGCATTTCCAGAGGGCAGACGTTTCAGTTAACCAGTCTGGAAAACCAGAATTGCATTGCAAAGCAACGATACGCGAAGGGCAGGACGTTGCAAAGCAAAGCGACAAATGAATCGCTACGGCAAGGCCAGGGGACTGAGGGTCTTACGCAGTCTGTGTCATAATCCCCATCGCGTTCTTACTCGAGGGCATAACCACACAACCCGTCCTGATGTGTCTGTCATACAGCACAGGTCACTCCCTGCATCCCTTGAGGCAGCAACACGAGCCTATGAAGCACATCTTGTGATTTCCAGTTCAAAGGCAGCTCTGAGTTCTTGGGTGTTGGCCACTTCAAAGATTTCTACCAGGAACTGACTTGTTTTGATCCCTCTTCCCAAAGCACAAAGTGTAGAACGAGAAGGAGTGCATGGGAAGAGGTGGTGGGGAACCTCATTCCTCTTAGACACCATGGTTTCAAACCAGGCAGACACCAAGCCGCCCCCTCACAAATATAACGTGCGTTACAGAATCGGTGCAGGCTGTGGCAACGAACGCTTCGCAGTTAACTGAGACAGGGCTAGTTACCTCTGATGCTGGCAGCATCACTAGTGCGGCCAAGGATGATCAAAATGAAACAGGCACCGTTGGCTTGTAGCTTTGTAGGCTGCCTGTTCTGCAGATACGCTTGGAGTGTCCATCTGCCCGTCGGTCCAGCACCCATCCCTGGTCTGACGCAGAGTATTGGCCTGCCATAATGATCACAGAAACTACCCTCAACTCACTTGTGGCGTTTTATTTTTGGAAACAGATGGCAAACGTGAACATGGCCCTTCACTCTATGCACCTGCACATCCTGACAGGGCAGAAGCCATTTTGCAGCATGAGAAGAGAAGAGGCCCAAGCTGTCCGATGTCCCCCGATAAGTTCCTCTTAACGGTCGGCATGCTGCAGAATGCCTGCAAGTCAGCCCCAGTGAGCTCCCGGGAGAAACGCAATGCGAAAGTCAGGGAAGCATGGGTACCTGCACGGGAACGTCAGCAACACTGCCCTGAAAAAGTACAAACAGATAAAACCTCTCTGCAACACAAAGGGGATCAGACTGTCCAGCTCCAACGTGTGAGATTGCACAGCGATTCTCTGACTATGAAAAGAATTTCTACACCCTTTGAAACCAAAATGCTGCAGCTCAAGCTGAAGAACTCTTTGCATGGACCCGCTGTGAATTCCTCCATCCCCGCTCCCTCTGTTGTACGTCCCAAGACCTGCTGTGGTTTGATGCGAGAAAAGAAAGCTCCCGGCAGTCATGGTACAGCTATTCCTCTCGCTGAAGATGGGGTTCAGCTTATTGATCCCTTTACAGCTTCTTCTGAACTGATCAAATCAACACGTGTGATGATTGCAGAAATGAAAAAGGAAGCGGTTTCCAGGAGAAAAAAGTCCTTTTGGCCATATGCTGCAGCGTCTTCCCTGAGTGACAGTGGGTTCAGGCTTCTGACAGGAAAACAGAAGGAGGCAGGTGAGGCAGCTACTGTAGCTCGGTATCAGGCCCACCAGACAAAGCTCACGGAAGATCAGCAAAGAGCATGCAAGAAGGCCTGGTTAAGGAAAACTAAAGGCCTAGCTGTAGACTCTGAGGAGGGGAAGATAGCTGCTCCCGAACTTGGGCTTAATACGTTTATCTGAGGTAATCCCTTCCTCCAACAGACCACCAGTATCTGAGCATTCTGGTGTCCAGCTGTCTGCCGTGTCAAGATCCCTGTTGTTTCTTAGTATAGAAGACAACTCCGCTGCAAGTTTTTCTAAGACATATTATTCAGCCGTTTCTCAAGGCAGTGAATGGACTGAGGCCTCTCCTGGATTTATCTCACTGGACCTGCTGCTACTACAGACAGTGCTTTTTGACACTAATACGGCTCAACATACGGCTCAACTGGGAGTGAAAAATAATAATAAAAAAATCTTACTAGAGGTTATGTGGATTGATTAGAATTTATAAGTGAAAAAACCCAGCTGAGCCAAGAGGGTGGTCATCAGCTGCACAAAGTCTAGTTGGAAGCCAGTAACTAGTGGTGTAGCCCATAGGTCAATACCATTACTGGGTCTGATTTTGTTTCAATCTTTATTAATTAATGACGTGGATGATGGGGCAAGGATGGAGTTTGTTTTCTTTAATGGCCTCTTCAACTTCCAAACCCCGTGGTTAAGCCAGACCTTGTGGAAAAACAACAATAGTTGTCCCCCCAAAATAGTAATGAATAGGTAATAAAAACTAAGTGTCTGTGTAAAACGACAAGGAAGCTAGAAAGTAAAGAGGATACGCAAGCTGGACTGTCGTAACTCAGGTTTGCGGGGGATGAGGGAGGGCGGGAGGGCGGCATTCGGCCTTACAGCAGCGCATCTGTGCTGCAATACGTGGATTGTAGTCTGAGGCAGCTTTGCCTGCCATCGTTTTTCAGCCACGAAGCAGCGAGGATTTCACGCTTAGCCACGGGATGGCACTTTTTCACAAGAAATCTGGTGTAAGTTCAGCACAGTTGCAGCCAGAGCCCCTTTGGCACAACCCCCCTGGAAAAAAAGCATCTAATAGAGGAAGCCTGGTGGAAAAACATCACAGAAAGGCTGGTGCCTTTTTAGTCACGCCGAAGTGAGGAGGATTAGAGTGTTGTCTTCCTATTTGGAGCCAATAAATCAGCATCTCCCTGCAGGTGTGGCTGCTCGGGCATTTGCAAGATGCTACAGCCAACAGAGGTGGTGTAAAAACACCAACAAAGGCAGAGCTGGACCAAGTCCTGCCATCGGCTTTAGCACCCAAAGCTGGGAGCTGGGCGTCAGAGATGCATTGGAAGGGAATGAACACGGGAAGACGTCATACGTGGTACGTGAAGTCACTTATGGAGGTAACTACGAGGAGGTTGGTTTACTATCTTGATAATTCACTTCTGAATTAAAGTGACCTTGTTGTGCGCCCGGCCTTCGGGTGCACAGGGGCAACAGCCCGGGGGTGCTGTGGGCAGCAGCACTGTGATGGGCAGGACACGGGGCGCCCGCAAGCAGAGAGAAAGCCAGCAGGGTGGTGTAAGAGCGTTCCGACGGAGTTTTGTTGTGGCTCAGTGCCATTAGCGCTGTACTTGTCATCCACAAAGTGCAGATAACACGATCCTGGTGTGATGGTCTCAGGCTGATGTCACAGCATTCGGCTGGATGGCTTGACAGGCCTCTCTGAACGAAACGTGTTTTTACCCGAGTGTTGGTTGTAGCTAGAGGTGTCTGTATTGCAGCAGAGGAATGGTGCCTGGTGCTTCACACGGTGAGCAGAAAAGGAGGAAGAGAGTGTTAAAAAGAGGCAGCAGCAAAAACATAAAAAGCAAATTAAGTTTTTATATAGTATTGTATTTATACAATAAATATACAAAGTATATTTATACACAGGCCTTGGATTGCCTGCGAAATGCCATACTGACTTAGGCAAGCATATAAACGGCACTTCATAACTAGGCAAGCAAAATGGACTTCACCATTGTCTTTAAATTGGTATGAAACCCAAACTGTATGCAGGCAGTATTGAAGCGAAAGGGCATTTTACCTGTTTGTGGCTGAATTATGAGATAGATCACATGTTTCAGCCATAAGACAGCAGTGAGGATAATAACTACAGCTCCCCTTTCTAAAGAAATAAAAAATTAAACATCTATGACAGAGACCATTAAACAGCCAGGTTTATAGGATGAAAGTTTAAGACTTGCTGCCTAATACATTTATTTCTATGGTGCCTCTCTGCTGGGGTGTTTCAGGTGTTATATAAAGTGTTAATTTGAACCCAGTACAGTTTTTGAGTAAGCGGTGAGCGGGAGGGCTGTGTCAGGCACTAGCAGATGCTGGAGCTCGTTATAAGCGAGCAGGGATATTAACCCCGGAGACGGGTGAATCTGAGCCCCGGGCTTCCAGGCTGCATGTTCAGGGATTCTCCCCGCAGCCGCAGCTCCACGCCTCCACCTTCCTCCGGTCGGCTCTAGCTGTGGGGTCGGGGCCCCAGCTGTGTTTGGGGACCACATACGCAAGTGCCTGATGCTTCGCCGCCCCCCAAGCAGGTGCCTGTGTGGTGGGCGGAAATGTCTGGAGGGATCTTGGGCCAACACCAGTGACTGAAGGTGAAAGCAGCAGCAACCTGCTCCCCAGCTGGGAGCGTGTGCTGGTATTGAACGGTTCCTTGGGGCCATCTGGGGGAAATGATGTGTGTGAAAATGCTGTACCGATGACAAAATATTAATAGGACTTTATGCATTTTTTTTTTCCTTTGTCCTCAAAGCAAATGTTTGGCCATGTGGGGTGTTTTCTGTTTTGTTTTGAAGTGTTATATAGAAATAAAATGTTAATTTGAATCCAGTACAGTTTTTGAGTAACTGGTGAGAGGGAGGGCTCTCACCCTCCCCTATATATAAGTTTTTATATATATATTAAAAGCAAATTTTTTACCAATACTTCTCAAAAAATCATACAAAAATACAGTATAAAAACACAGCCTCCAGCATAAGACTCGCAGTTACAGCAGCATTTCTAGACTATATATGTATTTTTTTTTTTAAAAAAAAAAGGAACAAAGAAACCCAAAAACCACAGAAACAAAACAACAAACCAAACATGATGGTAACTTTCAGAGGTTTTTCAGTAGAATTTTTCGTTGACTTCTTTTGCTCTGTTTTACTTTTTGATAGTTTAATGCAGAGCTCGGGTAGTGCTGCTGCGTATCTTCAGGGGTCCCAAGAAATTTGTGTTTCCCCAACAATAAGGTATTAACTGTGTTGCACACCACCGATGGTAACTTCTGTAACATCCCTTATCCCACACTACAACCAGGATTTAGATTTTTGCAGAGAAACCGGGGGGGAGACTGTCTGACAAGAATGCATCGTTGGTACCAGCACTCATACGCTTCCACACCATCACTTCAGGTGATGGTATATTTAACTAAAACCTAGGAACTTGTGCTATCGATGTGTGGTAGTGCTAAAGGAGAGCTCACACGGGGCCCTCACGCTTGCTCTTGATGCCAATGTGAAGCAGATGAGGGCGCAAACCAGCTCAAAATACTCCGGGGTCAGCCCAATTAGAGCCTCTTTTTGTCCTTAAAATGTTCTGGATTTCTACAGTTTTGCTTTGATGTATAACTTGCTATAGAGATCATAGCCTTATGGGGCTGAAATCTCTTTTAAAGCAAACAAATACACCCAAGGACGAGCTAGTCCCCCAGAATAACTAAACCTGAGCTAAACACAGTCCTTCAGGAATATATCAGCTGCCAGAACCACCTGGTAAGCAGTTATGGCTGGAACCGGCTACAATGAGAGTGATCTAGGAAGGGAAAGACCTTTTTTGCTTCAAATAGGATCAAGTAATGAACCTTCTAATAGGCAGCAAGTAATAAACCAATGTTGTGCCTCACTGCAAGGCAACCTCTTTCTTCTTCGAGCTTGCCAAAACAGATGGGAGAACAAGTGGAAGGAATAACCGTAGAGTTAACTTTGCCGTCTTCCTTTATAAATGAAGTGGGAATTTACTCATTCCTTCCCTAACGAATGTTTTCTCAACCGTTCACACACAGGAGTCGCCGGGCAGCGTGTTCCAGCTGAGCTGTTGGCAGGCGGCTCCCCCGGCGCGTGAGCGAGCTTGTAGCTGCTGGCAGGTCCTTGGGCTTTGCTCGCGCCGAAGGCCGACCTGAGCAATTTTAAAATCGGGGCACTGTCAGCTTCCACTTTTTTCCCTGCAAGCTCTGTGCCTTTCTGGGGGCTTTGTAGAAACTGTAGCTTAAAGCTTCCCCTTTTATTTCAGCTCGGCTGCCCCGACTTTCCCTGTGCTCTAAGAACACTGACCTGAGGGCGTCACTCGATTTTGAGCTTTCTGGACATCCGATGTTTGGGATTTAGATGTTTTGCCCCACGCCTGGAGCCGAGGTGTTT